>JAQBSW010000694.1:0-176924 GCA_029291075.1 Eudiplozoon nipponicum
ATTAAATAAAGCAAATTTACAAATACTAATTAATTTATATTCACTTCGGCTCGAAGTCTGCTTTTATCATTGGGCTGACTGCTTCATTCTTATACGGGCGCGAGGAATTTCTGTTGAAATAATGTCTGCCCTAGATAAGACCCTTCTTTCATTATGTATCTTAAAGGTGGCTATTTCCACATCTTCCCGCCCCCCTCAGGAACCGGCTTTGGCACTCTGCTTAAACGATCCAGTGCAACAGCTCGTGGTCGATCGGGCAGGCAAACAAAAACAGTATTGTGCTCTGAGCCAAACCTCTCCACGTGATACGGCCCATCATTGACAGCCTGCAGTGCCATTGGCTCGACCTTCACGACAAATGACATAGTCGCCGACCTTTAGGCGAATGCGTGTCGGTTGCCTTGCATAGCCTTGTCGCTGTGTGGCGCAAACATATTCAGTTAACTGTTTTAGTCGCTCCTGAATATCCGCTACAGTGCAGCGATCATGGTATCCTTGAATTACAGGTTCACCTGGCAGTCTAATATG
The DNA here is from genome assembly GCA_029291075.1 of Eudiplozoon nipponicum. Taxonomy (NCBI): domain Eukaryota; kingdom Metazoa; phylum Platyhelminthes; class Monogenea; order Mazocraeidea; family Diplozoidae; genus Eudiplozoon; species Eudiplozoon nipponicum. The sequence goes on from JAQBSW010000694.1 coordinate 529, forward strand.
TCCTCCATAGAGCATGGTCGTTGGAACAAATGCTGTATCTGTTGAGACTGTAAAGCGCATGGCGCACTCGACCAAATGAAATTTGTCTCTCCACGTTCCCGGGCTCTCGTGGCACCAACATCGCAGTACATTTTTCATCGTCCTATGTGCGCGCTCAGCAGTCGCATTGGCTTGCAGGTGATAAGTGGCTGTGCGGGAATGCTTTATGTCAAGGTCTTTGCACCACTGATTAAATTCTTTCGACTCAAACCGTGCGCCTTGATCGGTAACTATAACTTGTGGTGCACCGAATCGACTGAGCCATCGCTCTTCTAAGCACGTTATAATCTTTTCTGTTGGGATCTTCTTCAGTGGTACAAACTCGACCCATCGGGTAAACTTATCGACCATGGAAAACACATAAGACACCCCGCCGCGAGCTACTGGCAGTGGACTTACCAGGTTGATATGCAGAAACTCGTTCCGTGCAGTGGCATTGAAAGCAATCGGAGTGACTTTTTCTCGTTTCTGTGGTTTACAACGTTGGCATGTAGTGCACTGTTGACAATAGCTACGAATTTCTTTGGACATGCCAGGCCAATATAATCGTGATTGCAATGTCTCAATGAGCCACCCAGCGCCGGGATGTCCCAAGGTTTCATGCCAAAAGGCCATTAATTCTGTTCTTATAGATTCTGGCACAAACCATTGCACTGTTTGTCCTTTTTTCCGCACCAACAGGCCGTTCTGTAGACTCAACGTTTTATATGGTGCAGACACCACTGTGCCGTTTTTTAATTGATTGACTATTTCTTGACACGTGGCATCTCTTCCCTGTTCTTCAGAGACTTTTATAAGCGGCGAAACCCGCACAGCGGAAATTCTGCTGAGCGCTTCAGCTGCCGCATTCTCGATTCCTGCTCTGTGATGAATTGATATATCGTATTCTTCCAGTTCTTCAATGGCTCGATGTACTCGTTTCTTCTCAATACATAGTGATCTCCAATGCACTAGCGCTTTGTGGTCAGTAAAGACGTCCACGTGTCCCCCGATGACAAAATATCTAAACTTCCGTAGCGCCCATTGTACGGCAAGTAATTCTTTTTCTGTGACTGTATAGTTCTGTTCCGCCTTAGTGAGTGTGCGACTTATATATTTCGCAGGACGTCCGTCAGCTTGTAACACGGCTCCTATACCAATACCTGACGCGTCTGTAACAATTGACATATTACCTACCGGGAAAGTCAAAATAGTTGCCTCTATTAATTTCTGCTTGCATAGTACAAACGCTTCTTGAGCCTCCTCCGTCCAACGAAATGGTATCTTGGCACTAGTTAACTGAGATAAGGGTTGTTGCGTAACTGCCATCCCTGCGAGGTATGGTCTATAGAAATTCACCATACCAATAAACCGGCGCAATTGTTTTCTAGTAGTAGGCACCGGATAATCCTTGATAGGTTGTACATTCGAATCTAACGGCATGCATCCTTCCGCTGAGACTAATTGCCCCAAGAACCGCATTTCTTGACCTATCTGAACCTTTTCTGGATTAAAGTGTAATCGCCATTCTACAGCTTTGGCCAACATCTTCTGCAGCCTAACACGTAATTCGATGTCAGTAGTAACCCATAAAATAACATCGTCCACGTAAGCTGTTGTACAAGTTAAGTCAGACACGAACGAGTCCATCATTCTTTGGAACACTTTCGGTGCGTTTTTAAGGCCAAATGGTACCCGGGTGAATTGGAAATGACCTTGGGGTACTTGTACGCTAACTTCCATCGGTCTTCGGACCGCACGCCTATTTGCCAAAATCCCTGTTTAAGATCAAGCATGGCAAACCATTTGCCTCCCGCTAGCTGTAAGAACAGATCACGCAGAGCCGGCATGGGATACGGGTCCGGTTTAGTTACTGAGTTCAATTGCCTAAAATCAGCCGCCGGTCGGAGCGAACCATCCTTTTTCGTAACGTAAACCATCGGAGCACGAAAAAAAATGATGACGGTTCAAGAACGCCGGCTTCTATCATTTCTTGGGTTGCTCGAGTCGCTGCTGCTAATTTCTTTGGAGGAGCTACATATACTTTTGATGGTTCGTAACCTTCATTTAGTTCGAGCCATAGCTTAAACTGGTCGACCGTCGGCCCTGGACATTCGCTGCAATCAGGCAGTTGGAATATAATGTTATATTGGTTCCGAAGATTCTTCCACCACCCAGGCAGACAACTGGTCTCCTCCTGCATCTTAGGGGTACATATAGACTTTATTGAACTTATTCTCTCAGGCCTCGATATGCATACACGCTTATTTTGACAGTCTATCGTCTTAACCCATTTTCTAATGAAATCAAGTACCAATAAGGGCGTTTGCGTATTCGCAATAACAAAAGACATATGATAGACATTTTCATTTATTAACAACTTTGTGTCCCACTCGCCCACAGCCACCATCGATGCGCCCGATGCCTGACATAAACTTGCTTTCGTAGGTTTTATATTGTTCAATGGCCAAGTCAATGGTAGTACCGAAACATCCGCTCCAGTATCCAATTGCATTATTACTGGCTGTCCGTTGAAGAGTTCTAAAAATTTAACTTTAATGAAAATTCTTACATTTGGCAATGTTTCCAACACTTCCTTTTCTTCAAAGGCCATCTGGTTCGGACCACTTTTTTGTTTGTTCTGCTGGTCTTCATTCGATCTACCCGTCGGAGCCACCAAAGGATTAATATTTGTACCCTGCTCTCGCCCACCTTTATTTGTGAGATTGTGAACCCTGTTTCCCCACCGACCTGGCCGTTCTTGAGGAGCAGTACATTGGTTTTGCTGACGCTTATACGCCGTATTCGTCGGAGTCCTTATAAATTGAATTTGCTTCCAGGCCACTGACTGTTGCCTTCTGTCGCGGAATTGATTATTATGCCGCGAAGAATTTCAGCACGGTATATCACTCCTGCCAGATGTTGTAACTGGACCCACGCGTGGAGTTGCAGCTGTCGCTTTGTTTGTCATCATGGCCGAAATTTGAAGAGCCTGAAGTCTCTCTTCAAGGCCTCCCTGGGCGCTGGATATTGTACCATATCTGGTAGGATCCAGCAGCATGAACATTATGGCCTCATGTGGTTGGAAGCCGGTTAAAGACTCGGTAAGCTTCGAGAACCACCGCTTGATACGTACCATGGTATCCATGGGCATCTCACCCAGTAATGGTTTCAGGCTGTATAATTCTGAGAAGACTTCCTGAGGCCTGGCCCGGAAATGATCCAACACTCATATTTTGTACTCTTCATACGTGAGGTCAACCGGCAATTCCAATTGGACTGCTACTGTCCGGTCCACTAATTCCTGGACAGCCACACGCACAAAAGGTGCTTCTAATATAAATTCTTGGGCTCGAACTGATGCTTCAAATATTTCGAACCACAACTGTGGCTTTTCCACATCTAGTGGTGCCAGCATGGGCTTAAACTCTGATGACGGTCTGAAATAACTCGTCGATTCGGCTGAAAACGCCGGCATATTTCCTCCTGATTCCTCTTCGGCGCGGTCGCCATTGTTGTGTCCACCTATATTGGATGGTCCACGTACATGTATGTCGTCTGTGTTTATTATCAGCGTATCGTCCAGACGAGACTTAATTATGCCTAATTCTGCAGTTAAATTATTCATTTGAGAAGTCAATGCCTGAATCAACGTTTCCAACCCATCAGAAGCCATTTTAAATGTACCACACATGCTTTATTTTTACTCAATTATATATAGAATTTTGCTCGCACAACGAGCATCGATTTAATAAAACAAATTTACACATATTAATTAATTTATGTTCACTTCGGCTCGAAGTCTGCTTTTATCATTGGGCTGACTGCTTCATTCTTATACGGGCGCTTCTGCGAGGAATTTCTGTTTAAATAATGTCTGCCCTAGATAAGACCCTTTGTTCATTATTTGTCTTAAAGGTGGCCATTGCCACATCTTCCCGCCCCCCTCAGGAATCGGCTTTCGCACTCTGCTTAAACGATCCAGTGCAACAGCTCGTGGTCCATCAGGCAGGCTAACAAAAACAGTATTGTGCTCTGCGTCCACCCTCTCCACGCGATACGGCCCATCATTGACAGCCTGCAGTGCCATGGGCTCGACCTTCGCTACCATTACATAGTCGCCGACCTTTAGGCAAGTGCGTGTCGGTTGCCTTGCATAGCCTTGTCGCTGTGTGGCGCCTACATATTCAGTTAACTGTTTTAGTCGTTCATGAATATCCGCTATGGTGCAGCGCTCATGGGATCCTTGGATTACAGGTTCACCTGGCAGTCTTGTGTCCTCATAGACCATGGTCGTTGGAGCGAATCCTGTAGCTGTTGAGACTGTAAAGCGCATGGCCCGCTCGACTAAATGTAATTTGTCTCTCCACGTTCCCGGGCTCTCGTGGCACCAACATCGCAGTACCTCTTTCATCGTCCTATGTGCGCGCTCAACCGTCGCATTGGTTTGCGGGTGATAAGTGGCTGTGCGGGAATATTTTATGTCAAGGTCTTTGCACCACTGATTAAATTCTTTCGACTCAAACTGTGCGCCTTGATCGGTAACAATAACTTGTGGTGCACCGAATCGACTGAGCCATCGCTCTTCTAAGCACGTTATAATCTTTTCTGTTGTGATCTTTTTCAGTGGTATAAACTCGACCCATCGTGTAATCTAATCGACCATGGAAAACACATAGGACACGCCGCCGCGAGCTACCGGCAGTGGACCTACCAGGTCGATATGCAGAAACTTGTTCCGTTCAGTGGCATTGAAAGCAATCGGCGTGACTTTTTCTCGTTTTTGTGGTTTACAACGTTGGCATGTAGTGCACTGTTGACAATAGCTACGAATTTCTTTGGACATGCCAGGCCAATACAATTGTGACTGCAATGTCTCAATGAGCCGCCCAGCGCCGGGATGTCCTAACGTTTCATGCCAAAAGGCCATTAATTCTGTTCTTATAGATTCTAGCACAAACCATTTCACTGTTTGTCCTTCTTTCCGCACCAACAGGCCGTTCTGTAGACTCAACGTTTTATATGGTGCAGACACCACTGTGTCGTTTTTTAATTGATTGACTATTTCCTGACAGGTAGCATCTCTTTCCTGTTCTTCAGAGACTTTTATAAGCGGCGAAACCCGCACAGCGGAAATTCTGTTGAGCGCATCGGCCACCGCATTCTCGATTCCTGCTCTATGATGAATTGATATATCGTACTCTTCTAGTTCTTCAATGGCTCGATGTACACGTTTCTTCTCAATACATAGTGATCTCCAATGCACTAGCGCTTTGTGGTCAGTACAGACGTCCACGTGTCCCCCGATGACAAAATATCTAAACTTCCGCAGCGCCCATTGTACGGCAAGTAATTCATTTTCTGTGACGGTATAGTTCTGTTCCGCCTTAGTGAGTGTGCGACTTATATATTGCGCAGGACGTCCGTCAGCTTGTAACACTGCTCCTATGCCAATATCTGACGCGTCTGTAACAATTGACATATTACCTACCGGGAAAGTCAAAATAGTTGCATCTATTAATTTCTGCTTGCATAGCACAAACGCTTGTTGAGCCTCCTCCGTCCAACGAAATGGTATCTTGGCACTAGTTAACTGAGATAAGGGCTTTTGCGTAACCGCCATCCCTGCGAGGTATGGACTATAGAAATTCACCATACCAATAAACCGGCGCAATTGTTTTCTAGTAGTAGGCACCGGATAATCCCTGATAGGTTGTACATTCGAATCTAACGGCATGCATCCGTCCGCTAAGACTAAGTGCCCCAGGAACCGCACTTCTGGACCTATCTGAACCTTTTCTGGATTAAAATGTAATCGCCATTCTACAGCTTTGGCCAACATCTTCTGCAGCCTCACACGTAATTCGTGTTCAGTAGTGGCCCATATAATAACATCGTCTACGTAAGCTGTTGTACAAGTTAAGTCAGACACGAACGAGTCCTTCATTTTTTTGGAACACTTTCGGTGTGTTTTTAAGGCCAAATGATACCCGGGTGAATTGGAAATGACCTTGGGGTACTTGTACCGCTAACTTCCATCGGTCTTCGGGCCGCACATCTATTTGCCAAAATCCCTGTTTAAGATCAAGCACGGCAAACCATTTGCCTCCCGCTAGCTGTAAGAACCCGATCATACGGAGCCGGCATGCGATACGGGCCAGGTTTAGACACTGAGTTCAATTTCCTAATATCAGCCGCTGGTCGGAGCGAACCATCCTTTTTCGTAACATAAACCATCGGAGCACGAAAAACAGATGTTGACGGTTCAAGAACACGGGCTTCTATCATTTCTTGGGTTGCACGAGTCGCTGCTGCTAATTTCTTTGGAGGAGCACCTTATACTTTTGGTGGTTCGTAACCGTCATTTAGTTCTAGCCATAGCTTAAACTGGTCGACCGTCGGCCCTGAACGCTCGCTACAATCAGGCAGTTGGAATATAATGTTATATTGGGTTTGAAGATTCTTCCACCACCCAGGCAGACGACTGGTCTCCTCCTGCATCTTAGGGGTACATATAGACTTTATTGAACTTATTCCCTCAGGCCGCGATAGGCATACACGTTTATTTTGACAGACTATCGTCTTAACCCATTTTCTAATGAAATCAAGTCCCAATAAGGGCGTTTGCGTATTCGAAACAAAAAAAAGACATATGATAGACATTTTCATTTATTAACAACTTCGTGTCCCACTCGCCCACAGCCACCATCGATGCGCGCGATGCCTGACATAAACTTGCTTTCGTAGGTTTTACATTGTTCAATGGCCAAGTCAATGGTAGTACTGACACATCAGCTCCAGTATCCAATTGCATTATTACTGGCTGTCCGTTGAAGTGTTCTAAAAATTTAACTTTAATGAAAATTCTTACATTTGGCAATGTTTCCCACACTTCCTTTTCTTCAAAGGCCATCTGGTTCGGACCACTTTTTTGTTTGTTCTGCTGGTCTTTATTCGATCTACCCTACTCTCTCCCACCTTTATTTGTGAGATTGTGCACCCTGTTACCCCACTGCACTGGCCGTTCTCGAGGCGCAGTACATGGGTTTTGCTGACGCTTATACGCCGTATTCGTCGGAGCTGGAGTCCTTATATACTGACTTTGTTTCCAGGCCACTGGCTGTTGCCCTCTGTCGTGGAACTGCTTATTATGCCGCGAAGAATTCCAATACGGTATGTCGCTCCTGTCAGATGTCGTAACTGGACCCATGCGTGGAGATGCAGCTGTCACTTTGTTTGTCATTATGGCCGAACTTTGAAGAGCCTGAAGTCTCTCTTCAAGGTCTCCCTGGGCGCTGGATATTTCACCGTATCTGGTAGGATCCAGCAGCATGAACATGATGGCCTCATGTGGTTGCAAGCTGGGTAAAGACTCGGTAAGCTTCGAGAACCACCGCTTGATACGTGCCATGGTATCCATGGGCATCTCACCCATTAACGGTTTCAGGCTGTATAATTCTAAGAACACTTCCTGAGGCCTGGCCCGGAAATGATCCAACACGCGTCTTTTGTATTCTTCATGCGTGAGGTCAACTGGCAATTCCAATTGGACTGCTACTGTCCGGTCCACTAATTCCTGGACAGCTACGCGCACAATAGGTGCTTCCAATGTAAATTCTTGGGCTCGAACTGATGCTTCAAATTTTTCGAACCACAACTGTGGCCTTTCCACATCTAGTGGTGCCAACATCGGCTTAAACTCTGATGACGGTCTGAAATAACTCGTCGATTCGGCTGAAAACGCCGGCATATTTCCTCTTGATTCCTCTTCGGCGCGGTCGACATTGTTTTGTCCACCTATGTTGGATGGTCCACGTACATGTATGTCTTCCGTGTTTATTATTTGCGTATCGTCTATACAAGCCTTAATTATGCCTAATTCTGCAGTTAAATTATTCATTTGAGAAGTCAATGCCTGAATCAACGTTTCCAACCGATCAGAAGACATTAAATGTACCGTAAATGCTTTATTTTTACTCGATTATATTTGGAATTTTGCTCGCACAACGAGCATCGATTTAATAAAACAAATTTACACATTAATTAATTTATGTTCACTTCAGGTCGAAGTCTGCTTTTCTCATTGGGCTGACTGCTTCATTCTTATACGGGCGCTTCTGCGAGGAATTTCTGTTGAAATAATGTCTGCCCTAGATAAGACCCTTTGTTCAGTATTTGTCTTAAAGGTGGCTATTGCCGCAGGATATCCAATTATGGTGTTCCCAATGAGGTCATCACGGACAGAGGCACTTGCTTCTCATCTGATCGTTTCAAAACCACCTTGCGGTACATGGGATGTATCTTACGCCAGACGACTGCCTACCATCCTCAAGCTAATGGCATGGTAGAGAGAATGCATAGGGAACTCAAAGCAGCTTTAGCATCCTCGTCCATTAATGGCAACTGGGTCGATGCACTACCTTTAGTTCTGCTTGCCATGCGTTCTCGTACTCGTGAATCCATTAGAACATCTGATTCACAACTCTTGTATGGCATGGATCTACGCCTGCCTAGTCAGCTCCCACGTCTACTACCGGCACAAGATGACCCACAAAACGAAGCTACCCACCTTCGACTTCATTTCGGTAACATGTCCGAACAGCAGCCGAGAAATACGCCTCGTCCAGTCTTCGTTCACCCACAGCTCCACAGCTGCAAGAGAGTGCTCGTTCGCAACGACAATGCTGTTGCACCACTACAACCAAAGTATCGCGGTGCTAACCCGATTTTGCTCAGACAACCCAAATACTTCATTATTATGCAAGGCGCTACACTGACATCAGTAAGCATAGACAGGTTGAAACCGTTTATCGAACCAACTGATCCTGGGAGCGTTCAACATTCTACATAGGTCTCAGGATCCGTCTGCCCACAATCTTAATAGCCTGCTTTGTATAACGCGTAATTGATATTTTTTAAACATTAACTTTTCGTTATTCTATTGTAACACGCGGCTCCGTGTTACAACCCAACGAAGGTCGATTTTTATAAACGCTGTGCTCTTTAAGGTCAAATATTCTAACTCTGTCCTTAAACAATATTTCTCTTAGCTGTGATTTTAGGAACAATCTCTTTTGGTCTCAAGCAGTTTTAATCGATATTTCTTGAACTGCAATTTTATTTGTAATTAATAGTGTTTTTATTAAAGAAACAGAACCGCGCGCGATCCGAGAGGATCACGCGGTGGACTATTGTGTCACAGTGAATTTATCTCACTTAATTGGATTATTCGTTACTATGAAAATGATTGATTGTTCATTATAAAAGCAAGGAGCTAAACATTTGTGAGTTGTTTGTCATTTAAATCTTTAAACGGTTTACACAAAACATTTTCCTTTATAAACATAAATAATTTTACTAGGCTCATATTATCATGTATCTTTAATCGTTTGACTACTCATTACAATCCAGACATTTGTGTAGGAATAACCACTTGTGTGTAAAACATTTCTCTTTGTAAACATAAATCATTTTACCATGTTCATATTATCATGTATTTTCAATCATTTGACTATTCTCATTACGATCCAGACATTTGTGTAAGAATAACTACTTGTGTGCGAAACATGTTACTTTATAAACATAAATCATTTTAATTCTTGCCGTCTAGAAGACGGAAAATTTAGTTTAACTGTGAATGGTGTTTGAGATATAATTTTATGTTAAAATCTGTTTTTTTTTATTGCCGACCAACACATGGTCAAATTGGACTATCTGTGAATTATATTTCTAATTGCAATATTGTGTAGAATATACGTATGACCCGATGTTTTTGCCTTCTCACATCAACCATCCGAAAAAGATCAGAGACTGATTAGGCGCACGGGTAGTAATAATAGCCACCATTGATATGTAGAATGGGTATAAAATAACGAACAAGAAAGCAACCCGGAAATCGACCCCAACACTATGTATCAAAACATTTTTAACCTTACGTTATTTTTCGCATTTACCTTATGTGGCATAACCAGCTGTTCTTAGCTAACAATTGTGTAGCATTTTTGAACATTTCTTTGGTATTATGCCATTTCTGAGGCAATGTTCGTGCACATATTTTTATGCAGTTACCTTTGATTTTGATGTATATACTTTTACATTATAATGTATTTCTCACACATGACATCACACTGCCTATTTTGGTATGACCAGTTACTTGGAGCTAACGCTTTCGTGTAGCAATACTAAGTAGTTATCAGCTTCATATCATGGTTCAGGCCACTTTCAATGCATATCTCAATTTCATCAATTGCACAAAGACTACTACAAATATCATGAGCACAACGTCGAGCATACACTCTAGCTCGTTTGGTCGTATACAAACGCATTGACGACGATCCAGCCTGCCTAGGTTTTAACTTAAACCTGCAAACTTCAGAGGCGATTTACCTCTAAATCTTCACGCTGCAGATCCCAAACCTTACACTGCTCTAATTTGCCTCACGCGGTATGACCGACCACTAGAACTAACAATTTGCGTAGCATTTCTTAGTGGTTACATGGCATCATATCATTCTTCTAGCAGCCAACAAGCATACTTAAGCCCAGCATTTTGCTTAACTTGGTTCGAACTCTATCAAGCATTTCTAATCTAGCCTCGCAGAGAGGAATTTTTTTCTTTTTTTTCAGAGAGGAAAGTGTTGTAACGACACAAATAAATTGCCGACATATTGCGTAAATTAAATTCAATTTTATTTACGTTGCACCAATGAGAAAAAAGCGAAACTTGCCGTTAACCAATAGTGTGCAAGTAGACATATTACTATGGCATGGCTATTTAAGCACGGCAAATTTACCATGCAGTTCAGTTGTCGCATTTGCCTTCTGCTTTGCGTTACGTGTGCGTGCTGTCGGCTGTCATCACCTACGCTGGTTATTGGATTGTCTTCACCAACAATTGGCAACATCAGTGACACCAATCTTGTTGCTGTACAACCAGCGAGACGAGCCAATTAATGCAGAACTTAAACGAAGTTTCCACATCGAGATTACAACGCAACAACAGAAGGAACCACAGCCCAAGTCAACCCAAGGCTCTAGGACATTTTCACACTGAAGGATCTTTCTCGGCATTTGCCGGAAAACGCACGACCGGCCCTGTTAAGGGCCCCTATCAGTACAATAACTCTATATCTATGGCACTTTAACCGAGTTTGTAACGTCGTACGGCATTTACTTGAAGCTGGGGCGTTTACAAGACAATTTGGTCACTAAGGGTTCAAAACAATTCGCCGACATATTGTCTAAATGAAATTCAAATTTCATTTACACGGCACCAATTTAAAAAAGCAAAATTTGCCGTTAACCAATGGCGTGCGAGCTTTCGTTTTCAAGTCTATATAAGCACGGTGCATTAACCATACTTTCCATTAGCACATTTGTTTTCTGCTGTGCACAACGTGTGCTTGCTGCCTTTTTCGTCATATTAACTGTTTACCCACGCAGCCTTCAGGACTAGCATAATTTACGCTGTGTCATCTAGCCACTGGGATTTTCTGTCACGCCAATCTTGATGCTGCACAACTAGTCAACCGGATTAATCATCTAATTATTGGACCTCTACGCGTGCCAGTCACGACTATGTTGCGGAATATCTTCAACAAGAAAATGCTGAGCCTTTACACAAACACTTACACTTTGATTTCGACGCCACAACAAAGAAACACCAGCCAGTCAACCGGAGCCGGCCTCAATTGTCTATGAGTATTTCTAGGCAATGTTATACTACCTAACTGTCTCGGCATTTGCCTCAGAACGCAATTTCTGGCCCTAATAAAGGCCACCAACAGTAACTGTATGTCAGCTTCCAAGACATTTGCTTGCAGCAGGAGAATTTACAAATTGGCGACTGCACCAGGATACTGAGAATAGTACTGCTTCATGACTTGATTTTATAATAGAAAACATTTGGCATAAATAGAATAACTGCGTTTCTTTTTTATTTTTTTATCGTGGGAATAAAGTTAATCGATGTTAACACAAAGGACCACCATTTTCCTTCACCCTGACTGTGAATCTTTCTTAAGTCAAGGACTTCCAGTTTTTTTTTGTTGGGAAGAAAATTGTCTTTGAGGGAAAGCATTCTGTCGTTCAAAATTTTTATCTCCTACGTACAAAATTTGCGAAATAGTGAATTTATGCAGTAAATCGAGTAACACTATAGAAGCCGATTTGTGATTGTGTGAAAACACATTTAGTCTATCTAATCACAGAAAACTTCACACAGATATTGGTTCTGATTTCGTGGAGCAGATTTCGTCATTTTTCTGCGTGCGTCGAAGGAGATCACGCCCGTTCCAACTGTAAACGCAGATTTTAGTAAGCGCTTTTTTATTAGTTTCAAATTTTTAAAGGATGAGTATGCTTTAAATTTTCACGTCGTATTATACATTTATTTCGCTTTTTTATATATAAATTTATGCTTTTAAGATCCCGTATGATTGGTTGAATTTCAGGTTTAATTTTAGATATTGATGTTCCTGTATGGAATAGAATAGAATATAATAGAATTTCTTTTTATGGAGTCAAACCACACATGTTCTATGAAATAGATAATAATATTAGAAAATGTAAAATACAAAAAAGATATTACCTCACCTAAATATTTGCAATTAGTTTCATATAAATAAGTTAATCAGTCTACGAACAACATAACAAAACTACCGCCAGCTGCGACGCACTGACGCATTTGGCCCTCCCATGATCAACATTACAGTACGACGGAAACAGACTATCGAGGATCAAACCGCATTGAATATTTATGGAAATTAAATTTAGATATGCGGCTCTCAGCTCTATCAGTCAAGCATACATTGAACTTGACAGGAAATATCCAATGCAAAATTTCTATGCAGTCACGAACATTATCTGTTTGCAACTTTCGCCATATATACATATATAGACAATACAATTTAACTATAATTGATTGCGCGGTAGGTGGTAACAATGCTTTAAATCAAGTTTGCCAGCGTCAAGTAAACACCAACGCAATTTTATCTAACCAGTTTACGAACAACATAACAAAATGAACGCCAGCTGCAACGCACGAATATTTATGGAAATCAAATTTAGATATGCGGCTCTCACCTCTAGCAGTCTTGCATACATTGAACTTGACTGGAAATGTCGGCTGCACAATTTCTATGCAGTCACGAACATTAACTGTTTGCAGCTTTCGCCACATATACATATATAGACAATACAATTTAACAATAATTGATTGCGCGGGTGGTGGTAACAATGCTTTAAATCAAGTTTGCGAGCTTGAAGTAAACACCGACCCCATTGTATTTAACCAGTCTTCGAACAACATAACAAAACTACCGCCAGCCGCAACGCACTGACGCGTTTCGACCTTCCATGATCATCATCAGAGTACGACGGCAAACTGACTATCGAGGATCAAACCGCATTGAATATATATGGAAATCAAATTTAGATATGCGGCTCTCACCTCTAGCAGTCTTGCATACATTGAACTTGACTAGAAATGTCGGCTGCACAATTTCTATGCAGTCACGAACATTAAATGTTTGCAGCTTTCGCCACATATACATATATAGACAATACAATTTAACTATAATTGATTGCGCGGGCGGTCATAACAATGCTTTAAATCAAGTTTGCTTGATTGAAGAAAACACCAACCCAATTGTATTTAACCAGTTTACGAACAATATAACAAAACTACCGCCAGCTGCAACGCAGTGACGCGTTTCGAACTTCCATGATCATCATCAGACTACCACAGTAAACTTATTTTCGAGAATCAAACCGCATTGAATATATATGGAAATCAAATTTAGATATGCGGCTCTCACCTCTAGCAGATTTTCATACATTAAACTTAACTGGAAATATCGACTGCACAATTTCTATGCAGTCAGGAACGTCACCGGTTAGCAGCATTCGCCATATATACATATATAGATAGTACAATTTAACAATAATTGGTTGCGCGGGTGATGGTAACAATTCTTTAAATAAAGTTTGCGAGCTTGAAATAAACACCAATCCCATTGTATTTAACCAGTTTTCGAACAATATAACAAAACTACCGCCAACTGCAACGCACTGACACGTTTCGAACTTCCATGATCATCATCAGAGTACGACGGCAAACTGACTATCGAGGATCAAACCGCATTGAATATATATGGAAATCAAATTTAGATATGCGGCTCTCACCTCTAGCAGTCTTGCATACATTGAACTTGACTGGAAATGTCGGCTGCACAATTTCTATGCAGTCACGAACATTAACTGTTTGCAGCTTTCGCCAAATATACATATATAGGCAATACAATTTAAACAATAATTGATTGCGCGGGTGGTGGTAACAATTCTTTAAATCAAGTTTTCGTGCTTGAAATAAACACCAATCCCATTATATTTAACCAGTCATCGAACAACATAACAAAACTACCGCCAGCTGCAACGCACTGACGCGTTTCGACCTTCCATGATAATCATCAGAGTACGACGGCAAACTGACTATCGAGGATCAAACCGCATTGAATATATATGGAAATCAAATATAGATTGGCGGCTCTCACCTCTAGCAGTCTTGCATACATTGAACTTGACTGGAAATGTCGGCTGCACAATTTCTATGCAGTCACGAAAATTAATTGTTTGCAGGTTTCGCCACATATACATATATAGCAATACAATTCAACAATAATTGATTGCGCGGGTGGTGGTAACAATGTTTTAAATCAAGATTGCGAACTTGAAAAAAAACATCAACCCCATTGTATTTAACCAGACTACGAAAAACCTAACAAAAATACCGCCAGCTGCAACGCACTGACGCATTTCGACCTTCCATGATCATCATCACTGTACGACGGCAAACAGACTATCGAGAATAAAACAGCACTGAATATTTATAGAAATCAAATTTAGGTATGCTGCTCTCAAATATAGCAGTCTTGCATACATTTAACTTGACTGGAAATGTTCGCTGTACAATTTCTTATGCAGGTACGAACATTAACTGTTTGCAGCTTTCGCCACACACAAATATATATATATATATATATATATATATATATATATATATATATATATATAGACAATACAATTTAACAGTAAATTGATTGCGCTGGTAGTGGTAACAATGCTTTAAATCAAGTTTGCGTTCTTGAAGTAAACACCAAGCCCATTGAAATTAACCAGGCTACGAACAACATAACAAAACTACCGCCAGCTGCAATGCACTGACGCGTTTCGACCTTCCATGCTCATCATCAGAGTACGACGGCAACCTGACTATCGAGGAAGAAACCACATAAAATATATATGGAAATCAAATTCAGATATGCGACTCTCACCTCTAGCAGTCTTGCAAACATTGAACTTGAGTAGAAATGTCGGCTGCACAATTTCTATACAGTTAGAAGCATTAAATGTTTGCAGCGTTCGCCACATATACATATATAGACAATACAATTTAATAAAAATTGATTGCGTGTGTGGTGGTAACAAGTTTGCGAGCTTGAAATAAACACCAACCCCATTGTATTTAACTGTGTACGAACAACATAACAAAACAAACGCTAGCTGCAACGCACTGATGTGTTTCGATCTTCCATGCTCATCACCAGTGTACGACGGCAAAATGTCTATCGAGGATCGAACCACATTGAATATATATGTAAATGAAATTAAGATATGCCGCTCTAATTACTAGCAGTCTTGTATACATTGAACTTGAATGGAAATGTGGGCTGCACAATTTATATGCAGTCACGAATATTAAATATTTGCAGCTTGCTCCACATATACATATATAGAAAACACAATTTAACAATAATTGATTGCGCGGATGGTGGTAACAATGCTTTAAATCAAATTTGCCAGCTTGAAGTAAACACCAACGCAATTGTATTTAACCATGCTACGAAAAACGTGCTACAAAACTACCGCCAGATGCAACGCACTGACGCGTTTCGACCTTCCATGATCATCATCAAAGTACGATGGCAAACTGACTATCGAGGTTCAAACCACATTGAATATATATGGAAATCAAATTTAGATATGCGGCTCTCACCTCTAGCAGTCCAGCATACATTGAACTTGACTAGTAATGTGGGCTGCACAATTTCTATGCAGTTACGAACATAAACTGTTTGCAGCTTTCGCCACACACACACACACACACATATATATATATATATATATATATCTATATATTTATATAGACTATACAATTTAAAAGTAAATTTATTGCGCTGGTAGTGGTAACAATGCTTTAAATCAAGTTTGCGTTCTTGAAGTAAACACCAACCCAATGAATTTAACCAGGCTACGAACAACATAACAAAACTTACGCCAGCTGCAACGCACTGACGCGTTTCGACCTTCCATGATCATCATCAGAGTACGACGGCAAACTGACTATCGAGGATGAAACCGCATTGAATATATATGGAAATCAAATTTAGATATGCGGCTCTCACCTCTAGCAGTCTTGCATACATTGAACTTGACTCGAAATGTCGGCTGCACAATTTCTATGCAGTCACAAACATTAAATGTTTGCAGCTATCGCCACAAGTACATATATAGAGAATAAAATGTAACCATAATTGATTGCGCCGGTGGTGGTAACAATGCTTTGAATCAAGTTTGCGAGCTTGAAGTAAACACCAAGCCCATTTTATTTAACCTGTCTAGGAACAACGTAACGAAACTACCGCCAGCTGCAACGAACTGACGCGTTTCGATCTTCCATGCTCATCATCAGTGTACGACGGCAAACTGACTATCGAGGATCAAACCACATTGAATTAATATATGGAAATCAAATTTAGATATGCGGCTCTAACCTCTAGCAGTCTTGCGTACATTGAACTTGACTGGAAATATCGCCTGCACAATTTCTATGCAGTCAGGAAGATTAACTGTTTGCAGCTTTCGCCACATATACATATATAGACAATACAATTTAACAAAAATTGATTGTGTGTGTGGTGGTAGCAATGCTTTATGTCAAGTTTGCGTACTTGAAGTAAACACCAACCCCATTGAAATTAACCAGGCTACGAACAACATAACAAAACTACCACCAGCTGTAACGCACTGACGCATTTCGACCTTGCATGATCATTATCAGAATACGATGGTAAACTGACTATGGAAAATCAATCCGCAATGAGCATATATGGAAATCGAATTTAGATATGTGGCTCTAACCTCTGGCATTCTTGCATACATTTAACTTGACTGGAAATGTCGGATGCACATTTTCTATGCAGTCACGAACATTAAATATTTGCAGCTTTCGCCACAGCTACACATATAAGCAATACAATAAAACAATAATTGATTGCGCGGGTGGTGGTAACAATTCTTTAAATCAAGTTTGCGAGCTTGAAGTAAACACCAATCCCATTGTTTTTAACCAGTCGTCGAACAACATAACAAAACTACCGCCAGCCGCAACGCACTGACGCGTTTCGACCTTCCATGATCATCATCAGAGTACGACGGCAAACTGACTATCGAGGATCAAACCGCATTGAATATATATGGAAATCAAATTTAGATATGCGGCTCTCACCTCTAGCAGTCTTGCATACATTGAACTTGACTGGAAATGTCGGCTGCACAATTTCTATGCAGTCACGAACATTAATTGTTTGCAGCTTTCGCCACATATACATATAAAGACAATACAATTTAACAATAATTGATTGCGCGGGTGGTGGTAACAATGCTTTAAATCAAGTTTGCGAGCTTGAAGTAAACACCAACCCCATTGTATTTAACCAGTCTACGAACAACATAACAAAACTACCGCCAGCTGCAACGCACTGACGCGTTTCGACCTTCCATGATCATCATCAGAGTACGACGGCAAACTGACTATCGAGGATCAAACCGCATTGAATATATATGGAAATCAAATTTAGATATGCGGCTCTCACCTCTAGCAGTCTTGCATACATTGAACTTGACTGGAAATGTCGGCTGCACAATTTCTATGCAGTCACGAACATTAACTATTTTGCAGCTTTCGGCACATATACATATATAGACAATACAATTAAACAATAATTGATTGCGCGGGTGGTGGTAACAATGCTTGAAATCAAGTTTGCGAGCTTGAAGTAAACACCAACCCCATTGTATTTAACCAGTCTACGAACAACATAACAAAACTACCGCCAGCTGCAACGCACTGACGCGTTTCGACCTTCCATGATCATCATCAGAGTACGACGGCAAACTGACTATCGAGGATCAAACCGCATTGAATATATATGGAAATCAAATTTAGATATGCGGCTCTCACCTCTAGCAGTCTTGCATACATTGAACTTGACTGGAAATGTCGGCTGCACAATTTCTATGCAGTCACGAACATTAACTGTTTGCAGCTTTCGCCACATACACATATATAGGCAATACAATTTAAACAATAATTGATTGCGCGGGTGGTGGTAACAATTCTTTAAATCAAGTTTGCGTGCTTGAAGTAAACACCAATCCCATTGTATTTAACCAGTCATCGAACAACATAACAAAACTACCGCCAGCTGCAACGCACTGACGCGTTTCGACCTTCCATGATCATCATCAGAGTACGACGGCAAACTGACTATCGAGGATCAAACCGCATTGAATATATATGGAAATCAAATGTAGATATGCGGCTCTCACCTCTAGCAGTCTTGCATACATTGAACTTGACTGGAAATGTCGGCTGCACAATTTCTATGCAGTCACGAACATTAACTATTTGCAGCTTTCGCCACATATACATATATAAGCAACACAATTTAACAATAATTAATTGCGCAGGAGGTGGTAAAAATTCTTTGAATTAAGTTTGCGAGCTTGAAGTAAACACCAACCCCATTGTATTTAACCAGTCTACGAACAACTTAACAAAATTACGCCAGCTGCAATGCACTGACGCATTTTAACCTTCCATGATCATCATCATAGTACGACGGCAAACATACTATCGAGGATTAAACCGCATTGAATATATATAGAAATCGGATAGTTGTTTTAATTGGACCGGCTTACATGCTCTATCTTCATAGAAAGTAAGTTGGAACTCGATTGGCGACGTGTCCTATTCAAATAGCCCCAAGCTTTACCACAACTCATTGAGAACAGCAGATTTTTAGCTCTGCTTAAATGTGATCGTGGATGGTTCTGCTTTCGCCATGGGTGTACACACTGCTACTGCCAATGCCTCAATAAACGTAAAGGCGAATCAAAAATTGAAATAGTAAAATAACAGGTGCAATCCGAAAAAAAAATTTTCTCAGTTCTAAAGACAAAAAAGTTTATTGGGAGAAATGACTTTTTTAAATACTCACTTATTGCTAGTAATACGTCGAAGCTTGGGCACGAATGGATAGTTCAGCACTCGTTCTATTAAGTTACAGAGTTAGTGGGCATTCGGCATGTGCAAAATTAGTACAACAATAATAGAAATTAGCACACCTTGACTGCATGCAGTGTTTGGTCGATTTTTTATGTTTGAATTTATTAACTTGAAATGTATTTGTAATTAGAAGTTATTTTTAATGTGAAGTACCAGATCAGACGAATACTTCTTCTCTAGTATATAAAAGATATTTAAAATAAAATAGTTTAAGAAATATTAAAAAGTATTAAATTCGGTCGACAAAAAAAGGAAAATCAGGAGGGCAAATAGCTTTGCAAATAGGACAATAAAAAGGAAAATAAAATCGAATGAAATGAAGGAAAATGAATAAATTTTGGCAGATCCGTAATAAGTCAAACTACCAATAAATGACAAACTAGGCGTTCACTAGTTTGAGGAACAGATTCCCAGTCAGACATGCACATGTTCGAGCCTTGTTCGTGGCAAATTCTGAACCATACATGACTAGTTCACAATAAGAAAGAAGACGGTATACTGGATGAATTTCGTTTTCTACATTATAAAATGCTTTGTTCATGCTGAAAAATGTATGCATAAAATGAGTCAGGTTTTCATATCAAGATCGTAAAATTGATTAAAATATTTAACGAATCGTGTTCGTTTTACGTTATGATAAAATAAAATAAAGTGCTGTTGTCCAATTGATAAAATTTAACTGATTACAATTTCTATCTGACAGTAACTCAGTCAGTGAATATTTTAGTAGAAGGTGAAGCCAATTGATCTGACAACTATCATAATCAGGATTAAAGTAGACCAATTTCGAACAAGCACCAGATTGGCCGGAGCCACAATGAAGTTAAAAGACATGCAGAATGCAAAACTTCTTCATTTAACCAAGTAATCAAAATCAACGTCACTCCACAGTGGTGCGACATTTCAAATTATCAGTTGACACTCAGGTGCTCTGATCAAATGACACCGTGACTTCATTTTGTTTAATGACTGCAACATTCGACGCTTCAGTTAATAGACCAGATTGCGGTAAATTCGTTTTTCCTTTAGACCGGCCGGTGACGCGTCGTACAGTGTAGCACAGCAACTTCGGCATACATCCGCCTAGTGTTAGCACAATGAAAGCAGCTACGATGTGCGGTATAAACATGTACGTGGAAAGGTAGCTCAAAGTTTCATTAAAAGTAAGTATATGAAATGGGCCTTGCGCGTAATTACGAGCTATACTCGTGACCAAAAACGTGAATACATCATAGAAACGTGCAATAGTTGGCGTAACTCGACAATGTCGGCGCACTCGTCTACGCCATGCTCTGCTGGCGAAAGTGAAGAGAGCAAACGTAAAAAACATTACGTAATAGCCAGGATAGAAACCGTGCCAAATTGCACTGGCTACAAACACGAAGATAGTACGCATACTGTATGGCGCCCTGTTGTAGAAAACCTGGTTCGCAAGAAAGAATTCACAAAACAAATAAAAATCAGTTTTACCATTCAGACAAAAAGAGATAGTGGTTGAGAACGTTAACCTGACAAATATTGCCAATTTATATTTCGTACGGCTTAACCGATTTATTCAAATGCAAAATTTGATGAGTAAAATTTGGAGATGATTTTAAAATATTAAAATATGGATATGAAAATGTCGGTGTGAATAAGAGGCATAAACACATATTCAAATGCCCTTAGTGTTTACTGGCGACGCATTAATAGAAGCCGTCAATTTGTCCCAAATCCACAATCTATTTAGTCACAAAATGTGTATTACAGTATTAATGGAATCAGATTCATGTAAAGTCTACAGCAATGCTACTTGAAAGTCAACTCATTACATATGTATTACCAACGCAATGGGCTTAGAGCTAGGCTAAATTGCACCAAAATTGGGAACAAGTCCGACATTTTGCGACCAAATATATGGTGGAGTTGGGGCGAAGTGCCGGCAACCTACCAATAAATCACCAGTAAGCAAGAAACACAAGTACATGAAGTTAAGCCTTTTGTAAATTCTTATTTCGGTATATAATTTTAGTGGTATTTGACCTTATTTTTTTACTGCGTATGCAAAGTCAAATACATAATTGCATATAAACTTCTCGGTTTCACGAATAAATTCATTTCAAATGATTTTTAGACATGGTCAACAAATGATGGTTTAATCGTAACTGGTAAATTGTAATTGGTTAATATTTTTAGACAACCTTTCGGCTTCGAACTTCCCAACTGAAAGGATAGCGAATAAACATATGACAAAATTCGACATTAAACAAAAAAAAGTGGAAGAAGAGAACTATATTTAGGAAATTTTTTCAGCTATACCAAATATTTAATATTACAATATGATAAACATTTATTCCTAGGTATGAATTTTTACAATAATATATTGTACATAAACGGTTTCCCTTCAACAGATTTCACTGCAAAATAGGTAAACCCCAATTAATTTGGACTACATAGAGAAAAACTAAAAAAAGGAATAAAACAAATACAACTGGTTCTAATAGATGACACAAACGAAAAGTTATCCTGGAAGTTGTTGTCCTTTGTTGCAGCAGTGCGATCATCAAATTTAACGTATCCAAGATTTTCTTTCGTAAGTGGTTCATTTCCGCAATGATCCAGTTAATTCTCATTTTCATGTAGACGTAGAGTTTGTCTTCGTGTTGGTTTCGTGCTGATTTGTGCCCTAACTTAGAAAGCTTGAACACCATTCGTACAAACCACCGGAAATGAGGTTCGATCTAATTTTGGTTGTCTGGCGACGTTTTGCTACCTCATTTCCAGTACCATTTTTTGAATTTTAATACCAAACAGTACACCACTCAGACCACATTTGAATAAATCTGGTGGTGTGAGCAATGTACTGTGTGCCCTTAGAATTCTGAAGATGGTGCTGGAAATGCGATACCGTAACGTCGACAACTCGACAACTGAACTTTTGTCGAACATCATTTCCAATGGTAAGTACGAATGGTGTGGAAGCCTTCGGAGTTGGAGGATAAACCAACATACAACCACCACGAAGCCGGACTTACCGTGTACTTGGAAATGAGGATTAATCGGATCATTGTGGAACTGAGAATGCAAATCAACCACCCACGAAAGAAAATTGTGAATATGGTAAACGTTATTTTTGCATTATTCAAAGTTCCATGATAATACGCAGGCATAAATAGATTGTGTTTGTTTACACAGTTCTGTATAACATAATTATACAAACACAAATTGAAAATGACATCTGTCGAAATGTGGCCAACACCAGAGCCTAAGCCAACAAAGCTGAGTTAACCGGTTTCACCAATGGACGCTGATCACCGTATATTTCCGCAGACTTTCACTCATCCAAGTGTCTCTTGGTTAGTAAAAATTCGATGCAGTGGGGTGAAGAGGACGTTACCTCTACAAATCGTTCCGTGCAAAGTAATCGCTGGCCTACATACTATGTGAATCGTGCCGTCCACTCAAAATTTATCTCACATTCCAATGAGCACGATGCCAAATTGGCCGTCTTAGACTATGACTCGAGCATGTATACATAAATAAATATATGCATACAAATATACAAAAAATAAATAAATACATGCATACATACATGCGCATATTTATACGCACATATATAAAAAAAAAATAAATAAATGCATATCTACATACCGCATACATAAATACAAGAATACATGCATACATACAAACATGCATACACGCATACATACATACATACATACATAAATAACCACATAAATGCATACATACAAGCATGCATACATACAAGCATACATACAAGCATATATCCATACATAAATATATAAATATATTAATGCATACATACATACATATATAAATACATACATACATGCATGCATACATACACACATACATACATATATAGAAATACATACATATGTATTAGGAAACATGAGCACACATACATACATGCACACATGCATACATGCATACATGAAAACAAACATATATATAGGCATATATGAATACATATATATATATATATATATATATATATATATATATGCATACATCTATACATACATACATACAATCATCCATCCGTACATACATACTGAAATTCATAAATCATACATACATGCATACACACATACGTAAATACATACATAAAAACTTACATACATACATACATACATACATACATACATACATACATACATACATACATACATACATACATACATACATACATACATACATACATACATACATACATACATACATACATACATACATACATACATACATACATACATACATACATACATACATACATACATACATACATACATACATACATACATACATACATACATACATACATACATACATACATACATACATACATACATACATACATACATACATACATACATACATACATACATACATACATACATACATACATACATACATACATACATACATACATACATACATACATACATACATACATACATACATACATACATACATACATACATACATACATACATACATACATACATACATACATACATACATACATACATACATACATACATACATACATACATACATACATACATACATACATACATACATACATACATACATACATACATACATACATACATACATACATACATACATACATACATACATACATACATACATACATACATACATACATACATACATACATACATACATACATACATACATACATACATACATACATACATACATACATATACATACATACATACATACATACATACATACATACATACATACATACATACATACATACATACATACATACATACATACATACATACATACATACATACATACATACAAACATCCATTCGTACATACATACATACATACATACATACATGCATACATACATACACAAATACATACATAAATACATACATAAATTATGACGTAAGTGCTTTCCTGCAAAAGTACTGACATACAGAAATTATAATGCTAATTCCGCATTGAATTTTCTCAGAACAGAAAAATATTCATATACGTTCGTATCTACACATGTGCATTTACGCATTTACAAATATACAAGCATAATTAACAGTTATTACCTATCAATAATAAGTTATCATTACTTTTCCTACTATAAGATAGTCTTCCGCCCGAAGCTGATTGACACAATTTGTGTAGATTATCTGGTTATTCTTAAAGGCATCATTGAAATTCCATGCTGTCTCTTATTTTTAGATGTAGTAGCCCTACGTGTAATCCAGTAGTTTTACTTTGATTATAAGGGATTATAAAAGACGTGCACCATGAGGTTATTGACAGTATCAAGAAATCTAAGCCGCAATAACTTTACGGTTGCGGCAAACGAAATAGTTCTAAATTTATAATTACAACAATAGCCATAAAATATGGTAGCATGTTCGAACATATGGCTTTACTTAAACCAGATTTGTCCAGGTATCATAGCGAAAACAATGCATGTAAGTGGCAGTATAGGATAACGCCGTATTCATTGTAAACCATCATCATTTACTAGAAGGTACAGTGATAGAACACTAAAGAGCGGCTGAATAACACTGGCTGTATCATAAATTTTAAAATTGTATAATTTCTCTTCCAGTATTTTATTTAAAATTAGCTACTCGAATCAGAGAAAGTGTATTTTCTCACTAAGCTGTCCAGCCATCTCCTCTGTATTAACGGTGTAAATGATGCAAGGCAATATATTTGAAAGGTTCATAAGGAATGCGTAACAACAACATTTAATGTGGCTAAACTACGCATATTATGTAAAATCACACTTTTTCCTTAACAGCCAATTAAAGATAAACAGCTATTATTATTGTCGACCTTATACAATAACAAAAATGAGTTAACAATATAAAGCTTTGTATATAAACGAAAGCATGTTCATGAATTGGACTTGACTGCAGGTGATGCAAAGAAAAGATTGATCGTTCTACTATCGCATAATCTCCCAGATAGGATTCTCTGTTATGTTTTGCCTTTCAATATATATATATATATATATATATATATATATATATATATATATATATAATTAAAAGTAACAGCGTTTATGGGTCAGTTACTTTCTAAAAACACGAATCATTTATTATGTGAGATGAATTGGGGCCCCGAAAACAAACTAATGGTCGTGCACGAACCAATTTTTCTTATTTTAACAATTTTGGAGTAAAGCAAATAGAGTAGCTTTAAAGAAATTTGCCGAAGAACATGATCGTGTTATTTAACAGTTAAATACTGTTTGTTGCGGATCGTATTATGTCTTGACCAGATAAATTGTTTGATTTGGTCATCATGGATCGCGATGTATACATTTATAAAATGAATGGCTTAATTTAGAGTTCACGTTTTCATATTGATTCTGAATATGATGAAACAAAAAAAAACTAAAAGGGTTGCTTTAATGGAACGTGCCTAATTATTACAAGGTTGTGTCCACAAACATCGAGTACAACTACGTGAGGCCATTTGGATCACAGACACCTAAATTGGTCGTTATAACAAAGCTGCACAAACAATTAATTCCATTAGAACCAATTGTGTCAATGACAATAGCGCTAACGGCTGAATTTGCCAAATAGTTGGATAACCTGATGAAAACGGGGATAAATCACTTATATGAGTACATTTTGAAAGTATATTGGAATTTTTTTAAGAAACTAGGCGAATTGAGCGCTTAAAGTCAAACAGTGTGTTTGGTTCAGTTGTGTCCAGAAGGATAAACCAAAGGCAACATGAACGGAAAGTATAATCTCATGCACATTCGTTTCGTGCTTACTGGCGACTCATCAGTAGGAGCCGGTATTACGCCCTTTAAACACTATATATTTGGTAGAAGAATGTGGAATAATAGGACGGTACAATCTCCTCGACGAATGTGTAAACCTGTAATAGTGAAGCTAACATAATCTGAAGTCAACGACAATACGACTTCAATGCTAACTCACACTATATAATATATATACCGAGTCTGTAAAGGATACTAACACTATTGCTATTGTGTTAGTAACCGATACCAACATTATAGTACCGAAAAGGTTCATGGTACTAACACTATGGTTTCCGAGTCGGTACAACATGATGGATATGAGTCGCCAGTAAGCACGAAACGAATGTGCATGAGATTATACTTTCCATTCATGCTGCCTTTGGTTTATCCTTCTGGTCACAACTGAACTAATTTGTTACTAGGTTCGCAACACCTAATACATACTTGCATATATATTAGTTCTTCGCAACAAACAGTATTTAACTGTAATATATTGAATTGAATGATGTCATGCTTACCGCGAAATGTGATAACTGATATCGATCAAAGCCAGAGTGTATGGATTTACTGGAGTAACAGGTGTTCAGAAATTGTTGTAATCAAGGTTGCGGTCTTGATATAAACACCTGACCCATTAATTACTTACATATGTCAGTATAAACTAAGAATTGTATAGTGTAGAAAAGGCAATTCATCCAGTAGACCGGTTTCGTCCTTATTGGGAACTCATCAAGTACTGGCCAGAATTTGCCGCGGCACATTCTGGCCAGTACTTGATGAGTTCCCAATAAGGACGAAACCGGTCTACTGGATGAATTGCCTTTTCTACACTATACAATTCTTAGTTTATACTGACATATGTAAGTAATTAATGGGTCAGGTGTTTATATCAAGACCGCAACCTTGATTATAATAATTGGTATCACCACCCGCGCAACCAATGTTCGTTTAATTATATAAAAGTCTTCAGTAATTGTTGTAATTCTCAATTCCGGTGAACTATAGCATAAATTTATATCAAT
Source organism: Eudiplozoon nipponicum (assembly GCA_029291075.1). NCBI lineage: Eukaryota > Metazoa > Platyhelminthes > Monogenea > Mazocraeidea > Diplozoidae > Eudiplozoon > Eudiplozoon nipponicum. Next base: position 27,758 of record JAQBSW010000694.1, read on the forward strand.
CAGATTGGTACCATGTTCCGACTCGGAAACCATAGTGTTAGTACCATGTACCTTTTCGGTACAATAATGTTGGTATCGGTTACTAACACAATAGCCATAGTGTTAGTATCCTTTACAGACTCGGTATATATATATTATATAGTGTGAGTTAGCGTTGAAGTCGCATTGTCGTAGACTATACGATGTTAGCTTCACTATTGCAGGTTTACACATTCGTCTAGGAGATTGTACCGTCCTATTATCCCACATTCTTCGACCAAATATATAGTGGTTAAAGGGCGTAATACCGGCTCCTACTGATGAGTCGCCAGTAAGCACGAAACGAATGTGCACCTGAGATTATACTTTTCGTTCATGCTGCCTTTTGTTTATCCTTCTCGTCACAACTGAACTAGCTTGTTACTAGGTGCGCAACACCTAATACATACTTGCATATATATTAGCTCTCCGCAACAAACAGTATTTAAATGTTACATAATTATTTACTGAACAAAAAAATTATTGAGTATTTAAGTTATGTCGGGAGGAATTTGCAAAACTTTAAACCGAGTGAAGCGCATTTGGAACGATTACTTGATTTATGTTGTTTCGGTATTCAATTCATATTTAACTAAACATTATAAAATTTAAGAATGATTTCAGCTTTGGTTCAGATCAGGTCTGAAATTTGTGTATACAAATGTGAACGAATGAACTCTTAAATATTAAGTAATGTGAAACTATATATCCGTAATGATTATTGTATAAGCTTGGATTTGATAGCCGTGTGCATACCGCAGGTCTGTATAACGAAGTTAATTCGTAGCATCCGAATGCTATATTTAAAATTGAAAACGAGCAAGGTGAGTCTCTTGATTTTCTTGATATGCTGCTCGAACGCAGAATTGATGGCACACTGTGAAATTCAATCTTCCTAATGAAAACGTAGCCAACGCAATACATTTAATTCAACAGCTACTGCCCATTGAAAGTTGAAGCGTTGTGTAATAAAGCGTTAAGTATTTGGTCGCCGAATCATTTTCAGACTAATTCGAATTGTGTGCGTAATTCTCTTTTTAATATCTTTTATCACATTCAAACTATAGATATGTATAAATTTAGTGATTTCATAATTTTCTGTTGACGTAGATTTGAAATTATCCACAACTAGACTTCCTGTACCTAGTGTGAAAGACAAAATTACACCGCAATCCTCATAAATAGAATTTTAACCGTGGACATTCATACGTAGACCGATTCAGTTGAAGATTAAAATTATTTTTGTCGGAGTACATATCCAACTTTTTAGCAAAGTAAGTTTTGTTGTTGTACGTACGACTAATACTAAATATCATTGTCCTACCAAATATGTGACATGCAAGCAAAACGTTTATCAATTTCACTTAAGTCTAAGTGTGCGAGTATGCTTTCCTAGTTAGATTCTACCGCAATTAATAGACGTTGTCTAGAGTCGTTCAAGCAATGATATTTTTTTTCGAGCACTTGTATATATTTAAATTGGACTTCTCAAGCCGCACGCGCAACTCTGCTTAGCTATGTTATATCTATTTCATGTTTGTAAACTAATGCACATATTTTTTTTGTCGACATTTATGTAGACAGTTTTTCTATTTGAACACAAATAAATTTTGCGTGCTCTATTTCCCCAACAAATCAGTTGATAAAAAAGGAAGCAAAAACGATCATACACAAAAATTTACGTATTTTAAATTTGATATACTTATATATGTATTTGAAGAACATCGTCATTTTGCGTCATAACGTTAATTGTGTTACCTATATATATATGTGGCGAAAGATGCAATAACGTTAATGTTCGTGACTACATAGAAATTGTGCAGGCGAGATTTACAGTTGCGAGACTACTGGAGGTGAGAGCCGCATATTTAATTTTGCTTTCCATACATACGCAATGCGGTTTGATCCTCGATAGTCAGTTTGCCGTCGTTCTCTGATGATGATTATGGAATGTCGAAACGCGTCAGTGCGTGCGACTGGCGGTAGTTTTGTTATGTTGCTCGACGACTGGTTAAATACAATTGGATTGGTGTTTACTTCAAACTCGCAAACTTGATTTTGAAGAATTTTTCATAGCATGGTTCTTAAAAGTAAACAGGTAACATTTTAAAGGCTGAATCACGTGGTTCATAACAAACAGCCAGGTCGGAACTCGAATGTTATTATTCAATAGAAGAAGAAGAAACTGACTTCGTTACAGATTAAAACTACTACGTACGGAAATTATTATTACGTACATGGTAAAGAGGAAAATACGGTTACCGAAGCAGAGTTTGAATAAAAAATGAATCAGTTGTCTTATATACAAACAACTAATAATGACAGCTAACGTTGGTTTAAAGTAAAGCTCGCTGAAATTTGTTACAGTCAACGAAGACATACAAACATGTATATGTGCATACAAATTTTTAAATATCGATCATTTTGTTAAATACCCGATTCGTGATATGACTACCATAGGCTTTTTCAAAACACATTATTTTCATTGGAAAACTTTCGAGGCGCATTTCTGAGTCCTTTTGGCGGTGCACACCTCATCACGATTTAAAGGAAAAATATTAAAAAATAATAATTCAATTGCTATTATGAGATTATCTTAAGAATAAATGAAATGGTTTAAATGGAATTTCACACTTTCTTTATTAGTGTAATTGTGAAGAGTTATGGCCTGCTAAAAGAATCAAAAATGGGGTCCCTAAGATTTTCAGCTAAAAATTGATAACAATCATGTGTCACACCCAACAGATCAGTTAATTATCCAATATCCAGTATCGCAAAAATTTATTTTCTTTTAAATCATTTTAATAATTGTAGGCTATATTTCTGCTTACATTAGGACAGACAATTTAAGGTATAACGGTGAATTGGTATAATCTTTGTGTAAACGTTACTAAGTCGTATAAGTTTCTGTCTGTTGCCGGTTAGTTTTTTTTAACCAAAATCTAATGTCGACTCGAGACCAAGTACTGACAAATAAATATGGTTAAATGAAAGATTTCAACTACAGCGGTGCCAAATAATAATTACAGTCATGGTGGTACTGCTTGATGGTAATAAACTTTCATGTATAATAATAAATATTAAACATAGACAAACTTACCTCGCGTAGCCAGTTCAGTGTGCTGATGTTCCAGCCATCAATGAGCTGTTTTGTGCCAACACCTAGTTCAATGGACCAAAGGTTAAAATTAGCTATAAGATCCCACCGAGTTCTACCAGTTTTTGGGCAGATACCAGAATAGCCATGACCCACAAATATTCCATAAAGTTCGGCCACTGACCATGCAAAATAATATTTTGTGCGCACACAACATAACGAAAGCGTACAGTAGGCCAAGTTCTTCCAAAGTGGATATGACTGTTGAAGTAGTAGCATTTGTAAATGAATAAATAATAACAGAAAAAAGTCAATAAAATATATAAAGATATAACTGTAACAACAGGAAATTAAAATATATATATGACAATATTCGAATAATAGCTGTTTTGAAATTCACAATATTGTTCCTATTGAAAGCAAATCGAAAATTGTTAAATACCATCATCATCATCATCATCATCATCATCATCATCATCATCATCATCATCATCATCATCATCATCATCGTAATCATCATCATCATCATCATCATCATCATCATCATCATCATCATCATCATCATCATCATCATACAGCGCCATACAAAAGCCAAACCTGACTAATGTTTCACTGCCAAATAGCCACAAGTCGTACATGGTTATATGTGGATTGTAAAAGTACACTAGGTCGCCCATTCCTAGTGAGGATTACAAACTATAAATAAAGCTTTCAACGTTATTCTTGTGTATTGACAATTGAACGTATTTAAACAATTTCGAAAACCAAAGCGAACAGCAAAATCCGCAGCATTAACAACAATTCTTCAAAAATAATGATTACGCTCTGCTTCGAACATGGATACTAGGAAAACACACACACATATATATATGTTTGTGTGTGTGTCTGTGAAGAGAATGAGATTTATGATTCCGAATTAAATAATCCCGGGTTTACATCCCAGTCCCAGAAATTCGCCTAGCTGCCGAGAAGTAAATTATAAGAATTAAATAGCGCTTGTTAACTTAGCTCAGGTTTAGTTCATATGGACCATATATATATATATATATATATATATATATATATAATGTAAAATACATGCTTTGAGTGGACTGGATTCTTCCTTATTTTAAATTCTTCAAATACTGTCGAACATTACCGCAGACGGCACTCATATAAGAGCACACTTTCTTCAGCGTTTAAAACTGTATCCATTGCTCTACTCATTCCATATACTACACATAATTTGGAAATTATATACAAACACAATGGTCCTGGTTACTCATTCCGACAGGTAGAATCTATTTGGAATCTCTCAAAACCCAAAGTTCTAACTATACACACATAACCCGTGTATTATACAGAAAATATCATATCATATAAACGAACATTGGTTGCGCGGGCGGTGATAAAATTTACTATAATCAAGGTTGTGAACTTGATATAAACACCTGATCCATTAAGTACTTACATAAACTGAGAATTCTATTGTGTAGTATAGGCAATTCATACAGTAGACCGGTCTCGTCCATATTTGAAACTCATCATGTACTGGCCAGAATTTGCCGCGGACAGGGCTCGAACCTGAACACGTCTGCTTCGGAATCCGGTGCTCTAACCACTAAGCCACCCTGCCGCACACTAAACACAATTTTCAGTCATATACTAATTAATGTAACTCGGTTAGTTTTTTCCACTTTAGGTGGAGCTCATATGGCATCCATTTAGACACAAAGTTCCAATTAACCATTCCCAATCTGTCATTACTGAACAGACACCACAATAGATGAGTAAGAGGTAATGAAATGAACATTTATATATTTAAACGAAAATCGGTTGTAAGTACTTAATGGGTCAAGTGTTTATATCAAGATCGCAACCTTGATTATAGTAAATACCATAACACTTAGGGAAATTATATCGATTTAAATCTAACAGCAGCATTTTGGATGTATTTAGTATGCCAGTATAAACTAAACATTGCAACAGGTAAATTGCATGCAGTGTAGTAGAATTTGCGCAATGGATGAGTGCAAGTCCTGGTCTGGGCCCGGGTCGAGGCAAATTCTGATAAGTACTTGACGAATTCCCAATAAATAAGAAACCGGTCTACCTGATCAAATGCCTTTGCTACATTTTTCAATGCTAAGTTTATACATTTAGCATTTATATATATATATATATATATATATATATATATATATATATATATATATATATATATATGTTTGTCCTTATAATGCATATATTGGCAGTTGCCAGAAGCCACCGCCGGAACTTTTACTCTGGTGTTTGGTGTAGTCTATCAAGTCATTCCTTAAATAGCGAAATTCGCGCATTGCACATAATTAAAGTTTTATACCAGCTATAGTTCTTTGGTCAGTCTCTCCATCAGGTTGATTCTTTTGTGTGTCGCTATCAACAAAAAGTTCAGAATTATGTCCGATTTTCCAGTGTGAGACAGATGCCATCACTCATCATTAGTTGCCAGAAATGCAACTTTTAGAATTAAAACTTGAGGCATTTCATTCGTTCTCGAAACCCAATCTTTACGTTACCAAATCTGCACAATGCATATAATTTTCAGTTTAATACCAATTTATGCTATTTTAGTCGGTTTGCCATCAGCTAGATCCACTTAGACATCACAAACTTTTACAAGAGCATCAATCATCTGTCCTTATAAGTCATACATCATGTAACCAGAGGAAGTGGTACTGAGTTAAAATGCAATTTGGTATATAAATAAAACTATGCTCAAAATAGAGATTCGGTAGCGTAGAGGATGCGTTACAAGTTTCCAAATAAAGCTGTGAGTTTAAATCGCGACAAAAGCAAATCTGAAAATTGGTGGCAAGTGTCCAATAAGAATGAAACTAACCTAGTTGACGAATGCTATTTGCTGTTCTGCTTAGTGTTTAATTTTTACCTGTAATAATTATATATAATCAAATATTGTTACTGTACGTTAATTATATATATATATATATACGGTAAAAGTTACATTGCAAAATAAGCATGAATTTAACAATAAAGTAGATCGTTCTACGTAAGTGAAACTAGGAAGCAGTAAATAGAGAGCATCTATATCATCTATATGGTATCATTCTCATGTGTTGAGCGACAGTTAGATGGCTACAATTTTCAAGTAAAATTTGTTTTAGAATCCATTATAGTTTATAAAATCAAATAGAAACTGTCTTGTATTCTAAAATTAGTGTAGATATTCACTTCTTACCACTAGAGTGCCTATAAATTCTAGGTCAAATGGAATCGCTGGAGACAGGTAGCCAGTTATAAGTCCAAATACCAGAGATCTCAATAACAGAAGTACCATACGTGGTATATTTATAGGTGGCAGTTTTCCATCAGCATATCCATCCAGGTAGGCTCTATAATCAGTGTAGAAGACAAACGGTCCTATGAAAACACCGTGAAAATTCAACATGTAGGCCATGAATTCCAAAGGATCCGGGGTCACCTCCACAGCGTGCTTTACCTGAGAGGTCGGCATAGCATCTATCTCCGCATCTAACTGGGCAACTGTTTTCTTGTTTTTTCCTTTTTTCTTCTTGTGCTTTTGTTTCTGTGTTTCAGGATTTGAAACTTTTCTGTCATGCTCATCTTCATATTTACATTCTGGCCTCTCTATTTTAATTATTTGACTCTGTTGTGTCTTACTTTTCGAGCCTTCTTCATTGTAACTATTTGAGTCTATTTTTTCACTTACACTACTCTCATCTGTGGAGATTTTGGAATTGATTGAAGATTTAGCAATTGTACCATAGTTTTCAAGTGACGTATAAATACCATCGCGTTCATCTGATTGCATTTCATTGATTAATTTTGGGCGTACAATTGTTAACAATTGTTCAAATTTATTATTACTCTGGAAATGATTACCGAAATGGTGGATTCCGGTACGAGTAAAATCATTTGATACCCCAACTTCCGACATGCAGGAATGATATTGATTATGGTTATCTGTAAAAATAAATGCAGGTAAAGTAATTATTAAACCCAAAAATGGTTTTTATTAAATTTATTAAAACCAGCATTAAGTCTTTAGTTTTAATAATAAGGTATATATAGCAATCCTGAAAATTGTTTTTCTGAATTCAGTAGACGGAGTTTGCCAAAAGCGATGAAAGTTATTTTTATTTCATATACGTGGATTGTTTTGTTTGCCGACAAGTGAATAATTATAATTAAACACTCTTTGATCGCACGGGTGATGGTAATAATTTATTGGATCAAGTTTACGAGCTTGAAGTAAAAACCAATCCCACTGTATTTAGCCAGTCTACGAAATACTTTTGTGTTTGACATCGTAATTTGATAATTAACATGGAAGATCGAAACGCGTCAGTAGGTGACTGATGAAAATTGTGCTATGTTATTCGACGATTGGTTAAATACAATGGAATTGGTGTTTAATTCAAGCTGTAAAATTGATTTAAAGAGAAATTCTAATTATTAGTTGGAACATAAAGAAATTAGAGGCCTGATAACTGGTGGAAAGTAACTAACTAAACCGGCGATAGTGACATAAAACTTGCCAGTATGGCTGCCAATCTTATTTCTAATGATACATTAAACTTCGAATTAAGCTTTACCGCATAATTATCACTTCCATTTAAATAGGTAGTAACGATACTTTAATAAGCGTTCCAGATATTGAGGGTAAATATCTGTCTGTCGCCTCGAAAACAGGTACCCGTGCAAATGGTGCTCGTTAGCCTTTGTTCTCAGACCATCTGAGAGAAGGAAAACTCTGAATACAAACGATTTAAACTAGGAATGAGCAAGTTTACCTTTTTCCAAAGTCCCCAAATGACTACGGATATTAATATAATATAATGCTTTCATACTCAAAGGGGGGTTTGACAGTTTAAGTAAGGTAACACTATCTAATGAGTTTTACTTTATGGGCAAGTGAAAACAGGAATCTAGAGACACCTAAATTTCAAATTATGAAAATCTTTTTTTACTTTTTTCCTCTTGTTATAAAAATACTGTTCTTTCTTCTGTAGAAATTTAAGTATTGTTGCAAAGTAGCAAAAATGCGCCAGGTATGTCCTCATTCACTTAATTTGAGTTTTGCATCCATGTTGGCGTATTTAATGTAAGAACTCTATAACAAATAAGTCAGCAGAAATCTTTCACACACACTTTAAATCAATTATAAATTGTTGTATGTAATATGGTTTAAATTCGATCCAGAATTCTATGATCCTTGCCTAATGATGTTGATTTGCCTTGTCAACTTGATATTGGGTTATAAATCTGATTACATAGAGTTGTGCTAAGCCGAATAATTAGGTTTCGGTGCTAATCCTAGTTTAATGACTGAATTGCGATTAATTAAATGGATTCCTGTAAACAGCCGAAATTACGCAACCTGCTTAACGACGCCTATTTAAGCACAATTGCATAAATATTAGCTTATCACAACAAAGTATATATGCATATTATATACATAATTGAACAATGTTATGAATACCAAAAATGTAAAAATTGATAACGATCAAGGTCAGAATGTATAAATTTCCTGGAGTAACACGTGTTCCAGACTATGCTGTAATTCGCAATTTCAGTAAAATGTAACCTTAATCGAAAATCGACCAATCAGTGTTCTGTACAAGCTCGGTATCTTGTTAAGCAATGTGTGGGTGCCACATACTAACTCGCTAACAACAGCGCTTTTACTATGTATCGACTTAGCAACCATGGTTTTGGTACCATTTGCAGGCTCAGTATATATTATAAAAATGGAATTGGCATTGAAATCGCTTTTCCGAGTACATTATATGAAGGGTAATCTATTATTTCTTAACAAAAATTTGTATTTGACGTTTTACTGTCTACCTACTCCACATTTTACAAATAATATATCTGGTGTAGTCCGTAGTACCTGCTCCTAATGGTTTCTAATGACTTGATTTTGCAACTTTTTGCAGCTTTTGCGTCTTACACCAATTTAATGATAGCTAAAATGTAGATCCATACGGGGTAATCAGACTACCGGCCTAAGTTAAGGTTAACGAGTTGATGAAATGTGCGAAGCATTATTTATATGCTTTTCAGACAACAGTGCTTGTAAAGCTATATACATTTAAAATCTCTAACCGTAGTCTTTTATATTACTGGCTTGAAATAAATATAAAATTACAATTGCATTGTATGTCCTATCTTTAAGAAGATATAAAATAATTTTTTCTCCATAAATGGCAAAGTTGAGAAATGGCTACCTTATTCTAGGCTATTCTAATGCTCAATCCGTTAATGGTATTACATGATTTATAAATATAGTTAACAAAATATTGTAACACGCGGCTCCGTGTTACAACCCAACGAAGATCAATTTTTACAAACGTTGTGCTCTTTATGGTCAAATATTCTAACTCTGTCCTTAAACAATATTTCTCTTAGCTGTGATTTTAGGAACAATCTTTTTTAGTCTCAAGCAGTTTTAATCGATATTTCTTGAACTGCAATTTTATTTGTAATTAATAGTGTTTTTATAAAATAGACAGAACCGCGCGCGATCCGAGAGGATCACGCGGTGGACTATTGTGTCACAGTGAATTTATCTCACTTAATTGGATCGTGAGAACCGATATGACACGATTGATTTATCCTGAAATGCTGCATTTTGAGCAAAACCTATATGGACATCAGTTTACGATATTAACTAATCATAAGCCGTTGATAAGTATCCTAGGGAAATGAAGTAGGCTTAATTATTTTCGGCGGTTGAATTCACAAATAACCAGACTTGCAGAATTTGATTTTACCATTACACATATCTCAGGAAAAACGAATGTGATGGCAGATACTCTCAGTAGACCAAAGGTATCCGATGAAGATATGATTCGTTCGGAGTCACTCGTATGCCCTGTTGCGTCTTCTAATGATTTGGTTGAGCAATTGATGGAAACACAAGTTTTTGATCCTTTAGTAGCTGTGTTGGCAGAGAAGTTCGAGTTTACACGCAGGAAGATTGGAGATAAGTGGTTACTATGTGAAATCTCCAAGAGCCAACCTAGACCCTATGGACCGTTAGAATTAAGGTATAAGGTAATTCAACAGCTGCAAGAATTTGGTCATCCTTCCATTAAAGCAAATATCAGGATGGTAACTGAAAGATATGTATGGCCTCAGATGTCCAAAGACATTAGAGCTTGGGTAAGGACACGTGACCGGTGTCAAACTTGAAATATTTGGTGGCCTACTAAACCGAAGTTAAAACGATTGGTATACTAGCGGGTCGTTTTATTTATGTACATATTGATATAGTAAAAATGTCCAAAATTTCTGGCCAGAAAGATTTACTTACGACGGTTGATCGTTTTACTCGTCAGTTTGAGGTAGCTATCCTAAAGGTTATGACAGCTCAAGAAGTCTTACTTATGTTCTTGCATATTTGGGTGTCGCGATATGGTGTACCGGTAGAGGTAACTACTGATCGTGGTAATCAGTTTATGTCTGAAAAATTTATTAGATCACTGTATACTATGGCGATAGAAGTAAGACACACATGTGGATATAATCCCAGAGCTAATGGGATGGTTGAGAGACTGAACAGGGAGCTGAAGGCTGCATTAAGCTGCACTGGATGACCTAGTTGGATACATGATTTGCCTATAGTTCTTTTGCAATGCGAAATAGTTACAGAGTTCAGTTAGAAACATCCATACCAGAATTTTTTTGAAATGGTTTTGCGGAGTGTCAGCTTCATTTATTTCCGAGATCTATAATGCTTTACTTTGATTGATGAATTCATGATGATATCGATTAATTCTCTTGACGCCAATTCATAGGGCAATTACTCAACCCGATCATAGACAAAAAAATTGGAAATTGCTATCAATCGGATCTTTGTGTAACTGCTCGTGTACAGCTATTACCCGCGTATGCAAAACGCGGCATTGAAATAAATCCATACCAGAATTTGTTTATGGAGAGCCATTGAGATCCTGGAGATCTTCTAATAGAAGCTCCGAGTTGCCTTGATTGGGCCTCTAGTTCTGTAGATTGTTTAGTTGGAGCATTGAGAGATCAAATGAGCCGTTTAGCTGCCGTCTCATTAACTAACTAGAACATACAAAATTGTCTAAATCCGTTCTATAAGGAGCCATTCAAAGTAAATCATATGACTGATAAAAATTCATTTTAGAAATAAATGGTAAAGTACAGTGTGTAGCACTGGATCGCTGCATTCCACAGTTTACACGGACAAATGAGGAGACTGAGAAACGATATCAGTCGAGGTATCAAGACTCGAACATGTGTGAGGAAAAGGAAAAGCCGGATAAATGTGAAAAAGAAGTAAAGAGTAAAATCATGACGACTGAGGACAGAGATCAATGCATTTTGAAAATGAAATCTAGTGAAGTACCAGCACTACATGTTGAAATTCGTTCTGGAAAAGTAATCACGAAACCGAAGAATGAGGACTTTGGGATGTATGAGTAAACATCTTAAACATGAGGGTGTCTGTAGAGGTTAATTAATTTATTGAACATCAATTAACTCCTCATATGGAGCCAACAGTAGAAAATTAGAACAATGGAAAAATTGGCGGCGGTTTAACTGGCATTTGCTTAGACAAGGAAGAATTGGCCGAGATCTATAATGCTTTACTTTGATAGATGAATTCATGATGATATCGATTAATTCTCTTGACGCCAATTCATGGGGCAATTACGTAGTGCAGCAAACTATAAGTGCACTCGACATATTCAAACAAGTTGAATCCAGTCATTTGCTCGTGACATATTAATGCGAATTAAGGGTTGTGTTTCCTAAGTGCGTTGTTGTCTATTTGAAGTCAGGCAGGTGCTTAATGATCTTCATCTTAATTTATTTATAGGGGAACTAATAACCCGCTCTACTCTGAGTTTATTTGGTGAATATTAAATTAATTGTACTTGTGTCTTTAAATTTTACCATGCAATTCACCACAGGTTACCATTAATTCATCATTGGGAAAGTGTCGCTCGTTCTAACTTGATTCGATTAACGGTACCACCTCTAGAAGGGAATAGCCCTGTAGTACAGAAGACGGACTAAAAAGAGGGATCGGCATGGGATGATCGAACAAATTGAGGTAGTTTAAAAGTCGTTGATCATTACAGGCCCACTGTACATGTTTCGCTGAGTTCTACCTGGATTTGTTCATGTGTGTCGTTTTGGCGCGTCATATAGTCTGGTCTGTATTCACTTATGCAGAAAGTATAAGTTTTGTTCTTATTATTATAAGTAATTTTTATCATCCTATTCTTTAAAAAATTGAAGCAACAACTTTAAAATGCTGCAGTAATGCTGTTATTGTTCATGATATACAAAAAAAGTAGATCAAAGATTTTGGCATGCTGGATTTAAGAAGAGCATATACTAACAAAACATGATTAATTACGCTTATCCACTACGCTCAGGTTGTCGGTGATTTATGTGCCTCCTGGTTAGTGATTATAAGGTGCAACGTGATAAACACACTGATAACGCGAATAAGAATTTTCGGCAACGGGATTGTTTTCCAAATATTCTGGGAATCCAGCAAACTACCGGAGTTGCTTTGGTAGCACGGCGATAAGGGTGCGTGCGGTTCCTTTAATAACTGTGCCACAACATACGCCATCTGCCAATTCCTACGAGTTCGACGGCGATAGTGTTTCAAAACTGGATAGGTAGGACAATATGACTGTTAAAGTTTACCCTTGACGCTCAGTTAACGACAGTTTAAACAAAATAGAGGGAATATTTCGATTTGCAATGTTTTTCAAGTGCTAACTTCCAAACCACGTCATATCCAAAATCTCAGTGACATAAAGGTGGACTGACCATGTACTTTATCTGAAGAATTTCTACTCGGCATTTGATTTCAAATTGGTTTGTGTAACTTTCCGAATGCAACTGTGAAGACTAATTTATTTGGAAATCATAGCAAAATCTTATCCATTTGGTGTCATCAGGGTTTCTGAGGTAGAAGAAATCACTGACGACCTGAATCAGAGAACGATTACGTGGATTTTTCTCTTTGGTAGAAAATTATTCATAACGACCAAATTTGATACACTAAGCGTTTTCTTGTAAAGAATGCACGCGTTACAAGCACAATTCCCTGTCCTCTGAATTTAAACTACCTTTTCCATTAACTGAAAACGCAGCGTGAGTATAGTCGAGATTGACAAACTGGCCAACAAAATTGTCCTCCTATCCAGTGAGTGCTATAGAAAAAAGCAACAACCACGTAGGCAAAATATTTAAAAAATCAGAAACAACTAATTCTGTCGAACGCTTGAGAAAATAGTAAAGATTCAGAAGGACCTTTACTATAACGAATATCGGCAGAGGAGCCATAAGCAAATACGTTGGTTAATTTAACACATTTTCCCTTTACGCGATCGATAGGCATGGCTTGGATGAAAGTCTGGGCGCCGCGGAATAATTTGCGACAATAAGATTGGTTTCTAGCTTACGCATATAGTTAAATATATCTTTCCATGAGCGAAATACGACAAGCGACCATAATCGTCTTCAATTATAATTAAACTAGCGTGTCATAACTTGCCTTCTAATTTGGAAGCCACTGTCATAAGCAGATGTTATCCAGAACTGCGTAAGCACAAACAATGTGCTCCTGCAATTTTATTATCATTGTGTTTTACTAGCAACATGCGAAATGGCGTTTATTTGTACTTCTTATTTCTGACCATTCTGGGCCAATATTTGTGCACACTATTATTCTATTCAGACAAAATTAGATTTATTCTCTCTAATAAATCAATTAAGTATGAGTGAATCGAAAGTGCACGAGTGATATAGAAGAGCATCAATGGAGGACGGTTTATATCGTCGCCGAAACGCTAGAATGAGGAATGCAGTGATTCTGGTAGGGTTGGACTAACTCATTCCTTCCGCCATCAGACATTCAACGAAAGAAAATTGTAGTTTCCATCTTATATGCAGTACAGAGCAAACTGCTACCATTATAACTAACTTTTTGATCAACGTTGTGATTTTGATATAAACACCTGACTCATACATTTGTCCGTATAGTTAAATACTGTTAGTTGCCGAGAGCTAATATGTATGCAAGTATGTATTAGATGTTGCGAATCTAGTAAAAAATTAGTTCAGCTGTGACCAGTGTGGAGGAAGTTAAATCCTCCGCCTTATGTAAAATAACATTGACTGATAAATTTAAACCACCATAGCTGATTGTAACAAATTTTATTTAAAAAGAATTTTTTCTTTTTATTTTCCAGAACATTCTTTGTTTAAATACTTGATTTTAAATTGTGCGCTATTTTCAGTTTTCGAATATCTCGCTACGTGACTGGTATTGTAATTTTGGTCTGCTGCATTTTAACATTTTTCCATAGTAAACGATTACATCATTATCAAATATATTTCTCCATCAATTGCCTTTGTTCTGATATAAAATAACATTGAAGAGGAGCCTTGGAACAGGTATATTTGATTTTATCGTTGGGTCACGTATATACCATAACAGATTATTGCTGAGTGGAACAGCTTTCCAACTTTCACTTTCCGATTGCCTAACAGTAAGTATCGATTTAATTGTTATCTCATATATTCATGGATACCGATATTAAATTTGAGGACACAAGTAGGTTAGTGCAGGACATAGCGGACTTGAACTTAAGTGATGCAAACAATCATATAAGCATATCAGACTCTACTGTGAATTTTAGGACTTCCAGCGATCTGGCATCTATGGGGCTTACAGACTCGAATAGGTTAGGGGCCTCAACACCTGAAGGATAAACCAAAGACAGCATGAACGGAAATTATAATCTCATGCACATTCGTTTCTTGCTTACTGGCGACTCATCAGTAGAAGCCGGTATTACGCCATTTAACAACTATATATTTTGGTGAGGAATATGTGATAATAGGACGATACAGTTTCCTAGACGAATGTGTAAACCGGCAGTAGAGTAGTTAACATCGTATAGTCTCGTCAATGAGACTTCAACGCTAACTCACTCTATATAATATATATACAGAGTTTGTAAAGGATACTAACACCATGACTATTGTATTAGTAACCGATACCAACATTATAGTACCGAAAATTTACATGGTACTAACACTATGGCTTCCAAGTCGGTACATGGTACCAACATGATGGATATAAATGTATGCTATAGTTCACAGAAATTGAGAATTACAACCATTTCTGAACACCCGTTACTCCAGTAAATCCATACACTCTGGCCTTGATCGATATCAGTTATCATATTTCGCGGTAAACATGACATCATTCAATTCAATATATAACAGTTAAATTCTGTTTGTTGCGGAGAACTAATGTATATGCAAGTATGTATTATGTGTTGCGAACTTTAACAAATTAGTTCACTTGTGACTATAATGATAAACCAAAGACAGCATGAACGGAAAGTATAATCTCATGCACATTCGTTTCGTGCTTACTGACGACTCATCAGTAGGAGCCGGTAATACGCCCTTTAACCTCTATATATTTGGGTGAGGAATGTGGGATAATAGGACGGTCCGTATAATCTTATTATTTCATATTGTAGAAAAGGCGACTAATCCAGTAGGTTTCTTTCTTGAACAAAATATTTGGGCTTTCTTTATCGGCACCAGTCTTAAGTTGGTCCATCTTAACCAGTTTTACAAAATACAAAAATGAAGCAAGCGCGATATTTCCACTGACCATATTGTTTAAAATGCAGACTGATCATTCACAAGATAGTTGCGTGTCACATGTGTTTGTGCATTTCCGTAACTGTTATGTTAATCTAACAAAATGAGACTAGAGTGGCTAAATAAGAATTTACCATTTGTTTTATACAGTCCATGTATAGTGACGTAATTGAGATTGGCCTCACATTTTCTGGTAGGGGGAGACTAATAATTCAGAAACACTCGTCATAAACACATGCCATTATGAGTAATAAAGTTAGAAACCCGCAGGACCAATGCACTTGTTAAAATTCAATTCAAAACACTCCGGTTGTACTCGGGATAGGCTTGTTAATAACAATTATTGTCATATTGTTAAATAGGTGCACGTCACATATGCACATGTACATGTTTATGTGTATCCAAAACTACTAAGTTTCAGTTAAATATGATTGATATACATGTACGTACATCTAAATGAAACTGCTGCCAATAGATATTAAATTTACTCTTTGCACATGTCAGACTAGTTATTTATTCTAAACATTTGAAATGCTATATTATTAGTATGATCGCAATAGGTAGGTTTGGGTTGAAAGACACAAAAATAAGCGTTCAAATCACTAAGATTTAAAATCAAACGAGTAGTAAGGGGTGAATTTTAAAAAGACTACATTCTCAAAAATTGAATAATAAGCCTTCTAGTAGGTCATTCTTAATCAGATGTTCTTAATTTTTTAATAGAACTAGACTAAGTTTCCAATTCGTGCAATCGTCTTTTCCTGCCATTATCTAATACAGTATTCCAAATAGAACCTAATTATATTTCAACAGCTGTTTCATTCATAATATTCTCTCGAGATTTAATTTCGATAGATTCTCTGATCAATCGCGAAGCCCTATTACGATTACATATTGCTATATGTTTGCCATCATTCCATTGTCCAGTCCCCACTATATGACGAGCAAGATCTGATTTATCAATATGTCCATACTTAAATCCGATTTTATTTTCATCTCTACTTACCTTGATTAGTCGCGTAGTCTCTCCAATGTACATGAGATCATAAACATTGCATAGAATTTCATACACTCCTGATTTTTCCAAGGGTTCAATCATTTATTTTTGGTTTGGGAACATAGTGCCTAGTGTAATGGACTGTTTTAAAACGGTCCATATACTGAATTTTAAAGCTTTAGATTTCACTTTCCTTCTTAATATAGAGACCGGTGGCACCATGACCTTACATTCTTCCTTCCCTTGTGCACTAATATGTACCTCAAATAAGAATAAAATTTTCTCAAGACATCCATCATTGTTGCATCTATGAAATAAGGAGGATACGCATGAATTGGAAACTAAGTCCAGCTCTTGAAAAAGATTAAAAACATCGGATTAAGAATGACTTACTAGGGGGCTATTTATTCAAGGTATGGATAATCAATTATTGATATTGTAGTCTTTTTAAATTTCACCCATAAATACTCGTTTGATTTTAAAACTCTTAGTGATTTGAACGCCTATTTTTGTGTCTTTCAACCCCGCCCTACCTATTGAGATCATTCTAATAATACAGAATTTCAAATGTTTAGAATAAATAATTAGTAAACAAAGATGTGATAGAACCGAATTTCCATTGAGGCGAATACAAACTCAGCCCTATCGAAGACAAAACGAAAAGGGAAATTGTTATCAATCGGATCTTGGTGAAACTGTAGGTGCAAAGCTAAAACCCGCGTACGCAAAACGCGGCATTGGAAAAAAGAATAAATAATTAGTTTAATGAGTGCAAAGGGTAACTTATTATCCATTGATCGCAGTTTCATTTAGATGTACGTAAATGTGTATCGATTATATCTAACTAAATCTTTATGGTTATGTATACACATAAACATGCACATGCACATGCGTGACGTACGCTTATTTAATGATATGGCAATAATTTTTATTATCAAGCCTATCCTGAGTACAACCTGAGTGATTTGAATTGAAATTTAACACGTACCTTGGTCCATCGGATTTCTAACTTTATCACTCATAATGACATGTGTTTATGGCCAGTGGTCTCCTCTCACCAGAAAATGTGAGGACAACCGCATGAATTAGTACAATGCCTATTACGAATGGCTTTTTCCAGATGCAAACGGTCATAACATACTTAAAAATCACATTGGCTTCACTCATTTTTAGTTTTTTATGACTATATTGACGAAATAACTTGCCTTCAAATCCTAGAGTATTATTCGCCTCATTATTGTTTAACCGGCCGGATTTTTGATCAAACCCATTTTTGTTATGCTCATCACTATTGGATATCATGATTGCACCTTGGTCGCCTATATGCTGACTCATCTCATCTTTACAATTTTCAGTTTCATTATTAGCATTAAAGTTTTCATACTTATTATGATTAATAATTTGTTGACTACAGATATCCTCAGTTGTATTTTCAGAATCACATCTTGACTCCGCGGAATCCTGTTGATCCTGTTGCTCGCGTCGTCGTTTTCTATTGGCCAAAGACTGTCCATCCAACAAGTTGAACGCGAGTGCCGATAATTTCTGAGTTTGTATCATAACAGGTCCAGAAATGTCCATTGAATAGCCAGCGTAGTCGTACTGCATACGGCAAAAGTGTACTAATGACAAGTAGGTCATCGACCAAAATGTCACCAGATAGGCGGCAGTGCGACGACTTGGCGTTACAATAATGATAAGGTAGGCGACCAACGCCTGTATTAGTAGGACACGTAATTGACTCCCAAAACAGAAACTGACCAGTATTATACCCAAAAGCGATTCAATAGAGGCACGTGCTTGGGCCGAGAACTTATGCGGAGGAAATATTATGCGCATCATCTACAGAAAATAATAAGTTTATTATGAGCAAAACCACCAGGTCTAATTTCATTGAATAAATTTAATAATAAAACATATTTAATGAACTGTGATTTTTACACATTCCGGAACATTGCGATAATTTGATATACCTTTTATATATATATATATATATGCATAATTCGATATTAAATGAAATTAATCCATACAAATTATCACATCATTCGGCGGATACGATAGCGTCGTGAACTGGTTGTAAAAAACCATCATATCATTTATAATGGGGTCGATCTGTTCTGCCGTTTACGGAAAATACTGATCTTTTGCTGAATAAGGACGAAGCTAGGGTGAAGAAGATGGCATGTGTTTAGAGTCAGATGCAGGCTATGTCCAAAATAAAATGTGTATACCGTCGATGTAGGATACATATTGTATGAGAAAAAAAAATTCCATTGACCAAGTAGAGAAATTTTATCATTATTGTTCATTCGTTAATGGTATTAATATATTTTAATTTAGCTTTACTCAATTTAGTCCAACGGAAACTATCGCGTTGCAGTTGAAATCCAGCGTTAAAAACGTTACGAAATCAAGCGTATTTAGATGGAAAGTAAATAATTTCCTTGTGTATGCATTTTCGACTAAAAACTTTGTTGATTTGTTAAGCCCGTAGCCGATGTACGGCCGAACTACTGGGATGCCTTATATATTAGTACTCATATGTCGACAATAACTTTGCTCATACAAAATACAACAACCATTCGAATGTGCTAAAAACGTGATAATTGATTAGCAGTATGTAAAAGAGTGTGTTGGACACTGGGAGAATTTCGCATTGCTATTCCGATGCTTTGTGTATCAATTTCCATAAAAATCAAGCATAGATATTATTAGACAGAAATTCACAAACATGCAAAACCTCAACATTTATAAAATTAAACGAACATTTGTTGCGCGGGTGGTAATAACAATTATTATAATCAAGGTTGCGGTCTTGATATAAACACCTGACCCATTAATTACTTACATATGCCAGTATATAAACTAAGAATTGTATAGTGTAGAAAAGGCAATTCACCCAGTAGACCGGTTTCGTCCTTATTGGGAACTCATCAAGTACTGGCCAGAATTTGCCGCGGACAGGATACGAACCTGGGCACGTCTGCTTCGGAATCTGGTGCTCTAACCACTGAGCTATCCTGCCGCACACTACACTACACACAATTTTCAGTTATATACTAACTAATGTAACTTGGTTAGTCAATTTTTCCTTTAGGTGGAGCTCATATGGCATCCATTTAGACCCAAAGTTCCAACTAACCATGCCCAATCTGTCATTACTGAACAGACACCACATTACATGGGGAAGTGGTATTGAAATGAACATTTATATAATTAAACGAACATTGGTTGCGCGGGTGGTTATAACAATTATTATAATCAAGGTTGCGGTCTTGATATAAACACCTGACCCATTAATTACTTACATATGTCAGTGTAAACTAAGAATTGTATAGTGTAGAAAAGGCAATTCATCCAGTAGACGGGTTTCGTCCTTATTGAAAACTCATCATGTACTGGCCAGAATTTGCAATACCTGTATGCATTGCTAAACTGCGTGTGGCAGGCGGCAGGTGTGACGCAGTAATATTATGTGTTAAACTCAGAAGGCAATGTGTCCCAGTTCGAGCCTTGGTCGCAGTAAATTATAACAAGTACGTGAAGGGATCTCTATAAGAATGAATCTGATCGACCTAATTTCTTTTGCTAGCTTAAGCAAACTTCAGTATATACTGATAACACACCTATCAAACTCTATCGTAAATCTCTAATATATAGTGATACAGCAACTAAAATGCAAATGTGACGGTATTGTAGCACAATCTGTATCATTGATTATTTAGAACAAAATCAATTTTATTGTAATATAGAAATACTATCATGAATAATAAATATAAAAAAATTGCACTTCTACCTGCCCAAGAAAAAGGATTGCAAAAGAGATGAAAAGGAAGTTTATCCGATCAATACTGAGCCCAAAAAGTTTTGACAACGGATCCAACATTCTAGAGCCCGTGTAAAAAGTTATATTGCTTGGTATAGTAAGGTCATTGTCCGAGACTGTTGCCAAAGTTGTGCCTAATAAAGTAAAGATTCAAAATTGCAATATAAATGAAAACTTCCTTAAAATCCTATTTTATGTTATAAAATCAGCAAGTTAAGTATATTTATATAAACATATAAGCAATAATGTGAGTTTCTCTCACATCTTATATAAGTCGAAAAGGTTCATCATATATATATATATATATATATATATATATATTATATATATGTGTGTGTGTGTTGTGTGTTATATGCATATCTAAATAGACCATAGCAATCATGTGGTTTCCACTCAGATATTATTTAAATATTTAAAATTCTATCCATCAATAAATTTTATATATATATATATATATATATATATATATAAAACACACGATTTACTATAATTATAGCCAAATTACCTCTTTCTAACTCCATCTAATTTGTTCCGTTTTCTATCTCAGATTCATAGTCGTTGTCTCTTATTTTGATTTATTATTAATTCTGATTCCTCCAATCAACGTTTCCTTCCATTCAAGAGGGCTTCATTAAATATGGAACCCAATGATTTTTTATAAAGATCTCATATTCATGACGTGTATTCCTGATTTTATTTAAATTGATTCCCTTATCAACCTGGTTAAACTATTTCGATTACATAGTGCAATCCGTTTAGAGCTATCCCAGTTTATCTGATGACCTGTCTCCACTGAGTGCCTGGCTAGGTCTGATCTATGACTATGTCTATATTTGCATTCAGTTTTATGTTCCCAGCTACCTACCTCTATTGGACGCATGATTTCACTTATATACTTGAATTTGCAATCTTTAACCAGGATATGAGTATAAGTGTGTATTTTGTTGAGATACAATTCGTTAGTGTATGCTCCGTATTCGGTTCTGTCCAAAGGTTAGAATAATACTGTATTCTTTTAAAAGTTTTATTAACCTATCTCTGTATATATAACCTATTGCAAACAGGATGGGATTAGGTAAACTGGGGTATTTGAGGATTACTGCAATATTGAAATCAAAATTTTGTTGATCCTTATACGCGTCCGGAACAGCAATCAAAAATAGAGACATCATGGATAGGCGTGTATGTCAATCCATAGGGTTTGCTTATAGTTATTCTATAAATGTCACTTTAGTGGAGTAAAACTGTGTTTATATATATATATATATATTTATATATATATATATATATATATATGTATATATATATATATATATATATATATATATATATATATATATATATATATATATATTGTAATGACTGATCAGGAGTAGCAAGTTTAAACTTTGTGTTTAAGCAGTAGCTATGTAGGCTCAACCTAGATTAGATGCCAACCTAAACATAAGTTAGTATATAACTGATAAGTGTGTATAGTGGTCGGCAGAATGCATGTTGGATGAACTTCGAAGCAAATTTGCCCTGGTTAGAGCCTTGTCCGCGACAAAATTCTTGACAATACTTTAAAAGCTTTTAATATGGAAGACACTGGTCTACTTGATGAATTGCCTATAATTCCTTATACAATACTTAATTTATACTGACAGGTGCGTATATAATGAGATTGATATTTATTCTAAACTCGCAACCTTGATTTGAAAAAAAATTTTATTACGCACACCATTAATGACTGTTTAATTGTATTCAAGTTATACTATTTTATAGCTCGTAGCCATAGAAATTCCGACTTGATGACCGGAGGGCACAAGCTAGTTAGCCCGGGAATGGTTGCATGAACCTTGCTGGGTCTAAAAGGGATAGCCATCATCCCGTTTCATGCGAAGCCTCGAATTTGGTCTAACTGTGAATAATATTTATTGTGAAATGTATTTGACAGAATGAGAGCAAGCGTGCCCAAAGGGAAGGGTAAATTTCGGCTGCTGAAGGAAACTTTGGCCACTGGCATCTGGGCAGATAGTGTTCATCAGCCTTGGTTGGCAGACTATCTAGGAGAAGGAAAACTCCGAATACATATCATCCCCACTATGAATGGGCGACCTAGTGTTCTTTTACAGTCCACGTATAACCATGAACAATACGAATTACAAGGTTCGCTTCTTATGGTTTTACATGGCAGTGAAACATTAGTCACTTTTGGCGTTTGTATGCCTGCGTATGATGAGGATGATGATGATTAGGGATTAGGTATGAAGATCGGATATAAGGTAGACAATAAAAATACTTTTGGAATTAATATATATATATATATATATATATATATATATCTGTCTTGAATGAGGATACAACATTTGCCACAAGTTGTTTTTTCCCTGTGCGTATGATGTCATCCTTGAAGATGGGACTGGAAATAAGGTCTCGAAAATTAGGAATAAGGAGCGTGGAAAATCTTGTTCCCACGTCATTTTCAGACCATCTGCTGATGGAGGGCTACAAAATGAAAGGTCAATCGAGAATCCATCAATCAAGGCCAATAGTCGGTGCACCTGGAAATGCACAGGATTCAAGTTTTTACCGACTTACGAGTGCTAGCAATTGTCCCGAGCAAGAATAATGCGGCCAAATCCACAACAAGAAGAACAACACCGAGCACCAAACTTAACATTTAAGTACAACTTAAATGAAAAATACGACCGGAAAATATGACGAAACAAATTTTAATGGTGTTAGAAAGGGGTAATTGGGCTATAATTATAGTAAATCTTGTGCATTCGGGGGAACTTACGTACATATGTATATATATATATATATATATATATATATATATATATATATATATATATATATATATGCATTTATATAATTTTATTGACGGACATACATGTAAATATTGAAATAATATCTTGTTGGACCTGCAATGGTTGCTTATATGTCTATTTAGATAAGCAGACACACACAAACACACAAATATATATATATATATATATATATATATATATATATATATGATGAACATTTTCGATTTATATAAGATGTGAGAGAAACTCACATTGTTGCTTATATGTTTATCTAAATATACTTATCGGATATGCGTATCTATATTTATATACATATTATGCAGAGACATATATACGAATGATTCCAAATATTCGTATAATGTGTGGGTTGAACTCAAATGGCTGCTGAAATCCTTATTTAAATATTCGCAATATAAATTTGGAAGAATATTTAGATTTTTATACAAGGTGAGAATAACTCACATGGAGGGACTCACAGTGTTGCTTGTATGATATTCATAATATATATGGTTTATAAACGTGTATATATATATATATATATATATATATATATATATTTACAGGATAGATAAATGATTATAAGTATGGGAAGAATCCACATAGTTTGCTTATACTTATCTACATATATACATAGGGTATAGCGTGTAGAAGTCTTATAAATAGATATTTTTAAAGATTTTGGTATGTATAATTAACTAATATATATAATAATTACATTTTAAATAAAAATAAAGGAAATTCTTTTGTAATTTGTGTATGTATATATATATATATATATATATATATATATATATATATATATATTTGTTATAAAATTAGTGTATATATATATATATATGCATAGATATGTACATGATTTTCAAAGCAAGATATTTAAATGGAAATATAAATTTTAACAGGATATAAGTATGTGTATTTGGTTGGGATACGATTCGTTAGTGTAGGCTCCGTATTCGGTCTTGTCCAACTCATCAATCAAGGCCAACAATCTGTGCACCTGGAAATGTACAGGATTCAAGTTCTATCAATTGTCCCGCACAAGAATAATGCGGTAAAATCCACAATACATAGGACAACACTGCGCAACAAAACTCAAAATTTAACAATTAAATACTTTTTGTTTGCAAAGTATTAATACATATATATGCAATTTTGTATTAGATGTTGCGCACCTAGTAACAAATTAGTTCAAAATTGGCTAGAAGAATAGGCCTAAGCTATCATGAACGTAATAAATAATCTCATTTGCACATTCATTTCGTGTTTACTGGCGACTCATCAGTAGAAGCCGGTATTACGCCCTATATCCACTATATATTCTTGTGAGGAATATGAGAAAACTGGACGGTCAAATCTCCTATACGAATGTATAAACCTGCAAAACAACAAGCTGAAACGAAGTGAGAATACAAAATTAAAGTACGTCTACTACTTTATTCACAACATCTGCAATTTAAGATCAGTTTTCGTGCATACATTTAGTGCTCGTATAAATAAAACAGCAATTTTCAGTCGGCAGTGGTTCAGATATTGTTAACTCACTTATTTTATTGCATTTTATTTTCAGACGTGTATTCTACATTTAATTTGCCACAGGTATTTCAATTGCAATGTTCTTTTACTCTATTTATTAACCACTTTGTCGATCAGCCTATTTTAATTTATCGATAACTCTGCGTATATATTAATAAATAATACTTCATATCAACACTAACGGTTGTACCTCATCAAATGCGTGGAAATTTAAATGTGTTATATAACATGCATTCTCTTCTTTTCATACGGAGAACAGCCTTCCTTAAACAGAACATTTAACTAAATTGTACTCTTGCCTATCATAACTTTTGAATTCTCATTTATTAAATTATTAAATTCAATTAATAAAGATAGTCATTGGAAATTAAATAAAGCCTTGATTTCATAAACCATTCATCATTGACATCTTGATTAAACACCTTGTCAATAATTGAGGAATAGCTGCCTATGGCTGCTTAATTATAATTAAGTACATACTGTACAGACCGGGTAGGTGCATTGAAATTTTTTTAAATAAAAAAATAAACGTTGAAAAAAGCGTATCAAAAAAGGAAAGACATGTGTTTAGGTGAACTTTTACGTATGCAATGGCGTATTAGGTGTTGCGCATCAAGTAACAAATTGATTCGAATAAAAAAATAAACCAGTTAGCATGAACAGAAATTACAATCGTTTCGTGCTTACTGGTGGGGCTCATCTGTAGGAGCTGGTATTTTTCCCTATATCCAGTATATATTCCGGTGAGGAATATGAGACTATAGGACGGTACAATCTCCTATACGAATGTGTAAACCTGCAGTATTAGAGCTATCTTCATATAAAGTCTTCGACAATGCGACTTCAAAGCCAACTCACTATATATATATATATATATATATATATATATATATATATATATCAGTTATCACTTTTCGCGGTAATCATGATATTATTCAATTAAATATGTCACAATTAGATACTGCTTGTAGCAATGAACTAATATATATGCAATTATGCATTAAGTATTGCACTTTAGTAAATGTGAGTTCAAATATGACCAGAAGGATAAACCAAATTCAGCATGAACGGAAAGTATAATCTCATGTGCACATTCGTTTCGTGCTTACTGTTGATAACTAAAATTGATCAAGGTCAGTGTGTGGATTTGGCGGGGTAACCGGTGATCAGGTGTAGTTGTAATCCACAACTTTGGTGAACTTTAGCATACATTGAAATCCATTGTGTTGGTGCTATGTACTAACTCGGCAAACAAAATATTTGTACAATGTACCTATTCGACAATCAGTTTTTGTATCAGGTAATGGACACATAGGATTATACTTCCGTTCATGCTGACTTCTCGTCATATTTGAACTAATTTGGTAGTAGGTACGCAAAATCTAATACATAACTGCTTACATATCAGTTCACTGTAACAAGCATTACCTAACTATTACACATTTAATTAAATGATTACTGCCAAAATGATGAATAATAATGATAAAGTCTAGTGTGTATGGATTTGATACAATGTACAGACTCGGCAACCGTAGTGTTGGTGCCGTGTACCTATTCGGTAACCAATGTTGCAATTAGGTTCTGGCAGAACAGCCATAATATTGGTCACTACAAGCTTGTTATATACATTATATATAGCGAGTGGGCTTTGGTGTCGTATTGTTGAAGAATTTATATGAAGTAAGCTCTACTACTGAAGGTTTACTTATTTGTACAGGATATTGTATCGTCCAATTGTCCCACATTACTCACCCAAATATATTGTGGGTATACAGCGTAATATCGACTTCTACTGATGAGTCACCATTAAGCACGAAACGGATGTGCAAATGAGATTAAGCTTTCCGTTCATGCTTACTTTGGGTTATCCTTTTGATCATATTTGATCTAATTTGTTATTTATGTTCCGGTGTGACATAGAAATTTTTGTGAAGTTTGTTGAAAATTTGAAAAATTATTAATAAATTAAGTCTACTTCTAATAAAGTCATATTTATTTGTAACAGTTATTGATGCTTTTTTAAGGATGTGCTTTTTAAGATAAATAAGAGAGATCTCCGCTAAATTCTTTCATCGGAACGAAACCGGTTTACATGATTAATTGAATTTCCGTATTTTATGTAGAATATAAATATATATATATATATAATCAGCATAAAATATGAAAATTCAATTTATCAAGTACACCAGTTTCGTCATCATTGCACACTCATCAGATATATGCGAAGATTGCGCAGCCTGAATTTAAACTAAGAATACCTGCTCCAGTATTGCAGCTCATCCACTACAAGACTGAAACCGCGCATTGCATGTAATTTCCCGTAATATACAAACAGCTTTTTTTATACATTTATTTGGTCTCGCTTTTGACCTAAATGTACATCGAGATGAGTTACAAAACACTGAACCAAATGTTCCCTATTTCAAAAGCCGGCCTTGGAAATTTTGGCAAGTATTCGATTAATGCTAAATAAATCAGAAACTGGTCTTCTTGATGAATTGCATTTCATTGTCTTATTTTGGGCTTAAAAATATGGCAAAATGGATATAATCAATTCTCGTCATTATATTTTAATTTTACACATATAATAAAGTAATATGTAAATATAAAAATCAAGTTGATTAATAAATCGGATTAATGTCAGACGTAGCTGTAAAAACCTTACCATTAATGACATCATTAATTGCCGACAAGTACTCACTAGGAAGTTGAAAGCCCATGAACTCCGCACTGTATTTAAGCCAGACTGATTTCAACCATTTGATCCATGAATTTTTAAAAGGGGCCAACCATGAACTAAAAAAATTAATTTCATTAGGCGGAATGGTAAAAGGAACAGAAATTGTACTCAAATCTTCACTCATATCTACAAATGGAATTTTCGTAGTACTCTTGTTTACGTCTTCCAACAGAGAAGCTTCTGTCGTTCCAAAACTTGACAACATCGGATCCACGAAAATTTGATCTTGCGAATCATCTATATTGTTCTTTAAGTTCGAAAGAAGCTCTGAAGATGATGTTTCGGGGTTGTCTTTTGCAAATAAAGTAGGCACCGGATCATGAAATTGCAATTCTTTACTCGGTTGTCTCAGGCTGACTTCACCAACTCTAATGGCACGTTCTGGATTATTGTCAGAGCTTAGACTACCATAAACATGAGCTAATGAAGCTGAAGGACTTAAAGTGACCGCTTCACCAAATACACCATTGGCGAATTCTAGAGAAAAAAAACGAATAAAATATTTATTAAAAATGAGGTATTTCATTATTTAAATCTTCATCATTAGATGCTGAACCTTATCGTTTCTGTTCGCTTACGACTTGTTGGACTGTACTGATGAGGCTAACGCACTGTTAGAATCTTTTATACCAACTACAAGCAAAAATAATTGCAAAATAAATGATGTAAAACAAAAATATTGTCAAAAAAGAATAATTTTCGAAGAGAATGGTATAGTTCCGATAAAGGCACATGCATAGGTAACGCAAAGAAACGAGGCAAACTAGGCCTCTGCACAAAAGTATCTAAGCCAAGTCAATTGTAAAACAAAGCGAAATTAGTAATACAGACGCCTTGCGGTTTCACTGTATAGCTTAATAAACAACACAAAACTTCGAATATAACTCTGCCAAACTAAGATATGATAATTAAGACCATGATTCCATCAGAAATCTGCAGCAAGTTCGCAAAAGTTTTCCACCGAAGAATCATGATGCGCACGTGGATACAATCCTAATAGACGAACGGGTACCATATTTTATTTAATTTGATTGTAGTTAACTTTAGGCGTTTCAGCCAAGTTAAAATCAGTCTACTCTGCTTCATATGTCAATTTTCCAACTCCTTGGGGATCAGAATAAGTCTCAATCTCCTACTAGTAACGAGCGATCTAGTGTGCATTTACCGCTCACTTAAAGCTTTGGTTTTATTGTTTATATGTCTATGAAGCATTTTGTATTATGCTTCTGGAAAGCTGTGTAATACTATTATTATTAGTAGTAGAATTCTTGAGCAGTGTTAATGAGAATGTGTGTTGCTGATGTCGCCTTGCCCGAATGCTAACTTGGCCATAATGGTGTTGTGGAGAAGTTTAGTTTGTCTCATTTCTGTGAGTTATCCTGATAAATTTACTCATAGTAGCAAGGTTTTCCTTCTCTCTCTCTACCCCTCTCCCTCTCTCGTAAATCTCAATAATAATTTATCTAAATTCACTCATATACTTTTTTCCACTCCTTATGGTTATATGGCAGTGAAACATTAGTCACTTGACTTTTGTGTGGCTGAAGCCAGTAGTGTGTGTGTGTGTGTGAGTATAGATAAATAAGTAGATCTTTCTCAGGCAAGTTATTACTAGATCAAGTCTTGACCAGAAATTCGGTTTATTAAATTTTGGGTATATAAATAATTTCCTCCGTATGGCAAAAGACATATATATATATATATATATATATATATATATATGTGTGTGTGTGTGTGTGTGTGTGTTAAAGTATTTAAAGAAAGAATAAAAGCAATTAAAGTTAAAGAAGACAGAAGGCCTTGGAAACATCAGAGTGTATGAAATCCTATGCAACGATTTTAGTCTTATGTATTTTGGGGTGACCATGCGCCTAATCCAGATAAGAAGACGTGAACATAGAACTACATTTAGATATAGATATTGCTAATTCTGGTGTTGCCTGTCACGTAGTGGAGACCGGACACTATTAACTGGGACGAACGCAGACGCATAGCTTATGTAGTCGTAACAGAATGACGAGATTTATTAGTGAATCTATCAAAATTAAATCTAGAGATGATATTATGAATGAAACGGCTGCTGAAAAAACGTTAGGTTCGATTTCCCATACAGCATAAGCTAATGGTGCGAAAATATGATTGCATGAATCAGAATCCGAAGCTAGCTCCTATAAAAGGTAAAGAACATCAGATTAAGACTGGCTTTTTAGTAGGATAATTATCTAATAAATGGTTGATCAATTATTAAGATAATATTCCTTTAAAATTTCACCTTTAACTATTCTTTTGATTTTAAAACTCTTAGTGAGATGAACGCTTATTAATGAGCTTCTATCTTCTTTCCATATATGTATTATTCTTTCTATAAATAATTTTCAAAATTTTATTGTGTAAACGACACGTTTTTAATTTCATATATAAATTAAGCTACTTAATTTATTGAATAGGATTTTTTATGCCTTTTCCCTCCATCCTGCCTATTGATAGCACTCTAGTGATACATTATTATAAGTCAAGAATAAATAATTAATCTGACGCGTGCAAAGGGTAAATTAATGTCTATTGATTGCAGTTTCATTTTGATGGACACACATGTGTATTAATAATATTTAACTGTATCTTCTTAGTTATGTTTCCACCTACACATGCACATGGGTGACGTGTATCTATTTAATGGTATGACAACAAATTGTTAAATAAGCCTATCCTGAGTACAACTTGAGTGGTTTGAATGAAATTCCATATGTGCATGACTCGTTCGGATTTCAAATTTTATCACTTACAATGGTCTGTGGTGTTGACGAGTAGTGCTGCCTTATTGGTCTCTTCCCCCCTCACCTCCACCCAGAGATGTGAGCGCGACTTCAGTTACGTTATTTCACATGGTGTATAATATAAATAGTCTAACATATTAATATTCAGCCAATCTAGCCTCACTTAGTTGGATGAATGTAACAATGATGGATATGCACACATACGTGACACTCAACTATCTAGTGAGAGGACAGTCTGAAGTATAAATTATATGGCTAGAGAAATATCGCGCATGCTTCATTAGTTTTTTTTGTAACTTATGATGATGGGTGATAATAGATAAAGACATCCACCAAAGTATGCCGAAATATTTTAAAGCAACAAAACATCTGGAATCAAAAAAGAGTTAGTTAAAACGCAGATCAGGTAAAATATATATTTCGTTTGGCTACAGAAATCCGTTTCAATACATTTTTGTTGACAAAACCATTTTCTTCGTAGGCTAATTAATTTTAATCAATCATGTTAAGCAATACCTACAAATTTCTCAACGAAATATGTTTCATGACAGGAAATAAATTAATTACCCAGCCCTTGTTGTGTTCAACTAGGTGTTTACATCCATTGTCTTCAATTTTACTCCATTTGCTTCGCCTTCCTGTTTTGGAAGCCTTTTTTCAACGGGAAGAACATCCATAAAACAATTAGACATTTTTTCACTGGATAAATATGTCATATTTATACGTTTTTGTGCATATTTATCTGCACATACAAACTCATCAAAGTGAAATTAAATGAATCTAGTGACTTAATAATTGTCAAATTTTTTGTGGTATTTACTTCCCGTTGAAAACGACTTCCGAAACCTGGGACCAAAATATACGGAGTGAAATTGAAGACATTGAATTCAAACACCTTTTTTGTACAACAAGGCCCAGGTAACCAATACTTAAAAGACATCTATAAATTCTCTTCAGTAAGTGCAATAAAGTTGTTTCATTCATTTTCAATTGTCAATATTTCACAAAAGTCGATAGATTACCAATGTGCAGTTAGATTTAAAAGCCCTATAACTGTGGTCTGCCTTTTCTTTCTACAGTCATCAAAACTAATTCATCCAATTTATAATTGCTACCATACTTATCTGGTGAATGTTGATGACAAATACTTAATCATAAATGAAGATATAAAAAGAATGGCATGCTTAACGGTTTTAATGCCGAACACCATCATATTAAGTTTACTAGCTAATTCAAGAAAATACCGCCAAATATAGGGATCTTCCTTGATTAAAAATATTGAGACAGGAATTGAGTAGTCCAAAATGGTAAATTTACCGAAAGCAGACATAGTCTATACTGTAAATCTATTACCACAGCGCTGTCACAATTTCCCAGACAGAATAAAGCAATCCTGTTATGAAGAATTGCAATTCTAATAAATAGCGGCATGTAAAACAAATCTATTCCAGAATGAATATACCGTAAAATTTGTTAAAGCAAATGTGAATAATATTACAAAAAAGCAACCAAGTCGTTATCACATATAAAGAATAAATATGTTATTATCCCTAGTATAAATTAAACGATCAATGATAATAAATTTTTACAAAATTATATTCTAAATCTGGTCGAATTTTGGGTAATTTTGTACATGAAAAACGAAAATGAGTTATAATTAACTAGTCCTGGTAGTTGCAACAATATTTTTCCGCAACTAAATGATAAAAATATTTCGAATTCTAATTACATAATCATTTTTGTGCCTAACAAGATGTTTAAAGTAACATTTTACATCTATAATCCGGTTTATTGGGCTTCCTGTTTCGGATTCCTTTTTCAAAAGCAACTTTATCCCACAAACATTATGAAAATTATTAAGTTAAGTGGCAAACTTTGTTAAAACGTTTTCATTTTTTATTAACGGTAGATTTCTCAAGCAAAACTGACGTTTCACTAGATAATTGTGTCATACATGCATTCACATATGTAGACAATGCAATTTAACAATAATTGATTGCGCCGGTGGTGGTAACAATGCTTTAAATCAAGTTTGTGAGCTCGAAGTAAACACCAACCCCATTGTATTTAACCAGTCTTCGAACAGCATAACAAAACTACCACCAGCCGCAACACACTGACGCGTTTCGACCTTCCATGATCATCATCAGAGTACAACGTAAAACTAACTCTCGAGGATCAAACCGCATTGAATATATATGGAAATCAAATTTAGATATTCGGCTCTCACCTCTAGCAGTCTTGCATACATTGAACTTGACTGGAAATGTCGGATGCACAATTTCTATGCAGTCACGAACATTAACTGTTTGCAGCTTTCGCCACATATACATACATAAGCAATACAATTTAACAATAATTGATTGCGCGGGTGGTGGTAACAATTATTTAAATCAAGTTTGCGAGCTTGAAGTAAACACCAATCCCATTGTATTTAACCAGTCGTCGAACAACATAACAAAACTACTGCCAGCCGCAACGCACTGACGCGTTTCGACCTTCCATGATCATCATCAGAGTACGACGGCTGCACAATTTCCAGTCAAGTTCAATGTATGCAAGACTGCTAGAGGTGAGAGCCGAATATCTAAATTTGATTTCCATATATATTCAATGCGGTTTGATCCTCGATAGTCAGTTTGCCGTCGTACTCTGATGATGATCATGGAAGGTCGAAACGCGTCAGTGCGTTGTGGCTGGCGGTAGTTTTGTTATGTTGTTCGACTACTGGTTAAATACAATGGGATTGGTGTTTACTTCAAGCTCGCAAACTTGATTTAAAGAATTGTTACCACCACCCGCGCAAACAATTATTGTTAAATTGTGTTGCCTATATATGTATATGTGGCGAAAGCTACAAACAGTTAATGTTTGTGACTGCATAGAAATTCTGCAGCCGACATTTCCAGTCAAGTTCAATGTATGTAAGACTGCTAGAGGTGAGAGCCGAATATCTAAATTTGATTTCCATATATATTCAATGCGGTTTGATCCTCGATAGTCAGTTTGCCGTCGTACTCTGATGATGATCATGGAAGGTCGAAACGCGTCAGTGCGTTGCGGCTGGCGGTAGTTTTGTTATGTTGTTCGAAGACTGATTAAATACAATGGGGTCGGTGTTTACTTCAAGCTCGCAAACTTGATTTAAAACATTGTTACCACCACCCGCGCAATCAATTATTGTTAAATTGTATTGTCTATATATGTATATGTGGCGAAAGCTGCAAACAGTTAATGTTTGTGACTGCATAGAAATTGTGCAGCCGACATTTCCAGTCAAGTTCAATGTATGCAAGACTGCTAGAGGTGAGAGCCGCATATCTAAATTTGATTTCCATATATATATTCAATGCGGTTTGATCCTCGATAGTCAGTTTGCCGTTGTACTCTGATGATGATCAAGGAAGGTCGAAACGCGTCAGTGCGTTGCGGCTGGCGGTAGTTTTGTTATGTTTTTCGACTGGTTAAATACGATGGGATTGGTGTTTACTTCAAGCTCGCAAACTTGATTTAAATAATTGTTACCACCACCCGCGAAATCAATTATTGTTAAATTGTATTGCCTATATATGTATATGTGGCGAAAGCTACAAACAGTTAATGTAAGTGACTGCATAGAAATTGTGCAGCCGACATTTCCAGTCAAGTTCAATGTATGCAAGACTGCTAGAGGTGAGAGCCGCATATCTAAATTTGATTTCCATATATATTCAATGCGTTTTGATCCTCGATAGTCAGTTTGCCGTCGTACTCTGATGATGATCATGGAAGGTCGAAACGCGTCAGTGCGTTGCGTCTGGCGGTAGTTTTGTTATGTTGTTCGAAGACTGGTTAAATACAATGGGGTCGGTGTTTACTTCAAGCTCGCAAACTTGATTTAAAGCATTGTTACCACCACCCGCGCAATCAATTATTGTTAAATTATATTGTCTATATATGTATATGTGGCGAAAGCTGCAAACAGTTAATGTTCGTGACTGCATAGAAATTGTGCAGCCGACATTTCTAGTCAAGTTCAATGTATGCAAGACTGCTAGAGGTGAGAGCCGCATATCTAAATTTGATTTCCATATATATTCAATGCGGTTTGATCCTCGATGGTCAGTTTGCCGTCGTACTCTGATGATGATCATGGAAGGTCGAAACGCGTCAGTGCGTTGCGGCTGGCGGTGATTTTGTTATGTTGTTCGAAGACTGGTTAAATACAATGGGGTTGTTGATTTGCTAAACATAAACTTGATTTTAAAGCATTCACTTGTAATGATACTGTACCTTCCTTGTACACCCACAGAAGAACAGTTACAGTAATCTAATTGCATACCACGATTTACTAGATAAAAATTTCGTCATGCTACAGCAAGATGTGCTCACATTTTCAGGACTGAAGTCATCAAGTTAAAACTGCTTGTTACGGAGAGTTAAAATATACACAATTGTGTATTAGGTGTTAACATTTGACTCACCATGTTGCATATATATATATATACATATGATATCCATGCCGTTTAATTAACACGTATTCTTATAATTAGGAAAAAACACAAATAACTGGTTATTTGTGTTTTTTAATTATAAGAATATATATATAAGATGTGGTTAAATATTTATATATATATATATATATATATAAACTCACACTGTTACTTGTATTTATTTAAACATACGAATAGTTATATCATCATCATGCACAGCCATACAAAAGCCAAAATTGACTAATTAATTCAATGCCGCGTTTTGCGTACGCGGGTAATAGTTGTACACGGGCAGTTACACAAAGATCTGATTCATCAAACTTTCTGATTTTGTTTTGTCTTTGATCAGGTTGAATTCTTCTTTTTTCAACTCAAAATGCGGTTCTATCACATCTTTGTTTACTGGCGACGTTTCGGTGCCTACTTTCCAGCACCATCCTCAGGCAACACATTACAAACTTCACAATAGCAGATTTAAGCAAATGTGGTAACCTCGTTCCAAAACCATTCTATTTATATATATTTGACTCCACACTAGTTTTAATCATAGAATTTGTCTCAGTAACTAAACTCAATATATAACTATTTATAATTAGCAGACCAATCATTACCTCACCTATCTCAAATTCCCGGTATACGTAATCTCATCTCGTATGCAGAATATTGTAGGGGAGAGAGACAGTATCGAACCTTTTGTTATTTAAACGAACATTGGTTGCGCGGGTGGTGATAACAATTATTATAATCAAGGTTGCGGTCTTGATATAAACACCTGACCCATTAATTTCTTACATATGTCAGTATAAACTAAGAATTGTATAGTGTAGAAAAGGCAATTCATCCAGTAGACCGGTTTCGTCCTTATTGGGAACTCATCAAATACTGGCCAAAATTTTGCCGCGGACAGGATGAACCTGGGCATGTCACTTCAGGATCTAGATGCTCTAACCACTGATCTATCCTGCCTGTCATAACTGTGTTGCTACTATGTCACGGTAATCAAAATTCAAAAATGATAAAAAAACTAAAACCTTGAATGTCATATATTGTATTTTATTTAAAGCCGGGAACTCTAATGTATACAATAGTGTATGAGGTATTGCGCACATAGCAACAAATAAGTTCAAATATGGAGCAGCAAGTTACGTTAATGGATGGAGAGTGAATGTCATAGCGACGCTTAGGTGAAAGATTAAAGAGAGAAAGAGAGAGAGAGTATGGACAACTAACGTTTTTCAAAAAACTAATCGTAAGCACAATGCGAAGTTAATCAACTCATAGAAATAATTGCATAAGACTATTTGCTCATATGACTAAAATAATTCATTATATCTATATACATATATATCTAAATATAATATCGTAACACCTTTATATATATATATATATATATATATATATATATTTAGAGGAAGGACCATTGTTAATTGTTAAACATGAATATTTTCTATTCTTACTATATATTTATTACGTTAGTCACACCTTATATCAATATATAAAATACATGTCAATATGTATAAAAACATATATATGGATATAAGCAACACTATGAGTCCAACCTCCCTAATCATATATATATATATATATATATATATATATATATATATATATATATATATACATTAGTAATAAATATTTATTAGGTTATGCACACCTTATATTAATATATAAAATACATATCAATATGTATAAAAACATATATATATATATATATATATATATATATATATATATATATATATATATAAGCAACAGTGTGGATCAAATATCTTTAATCCTATCTATATATATGTATATATATACGTTTGCATATTTCTAATAAATTATTATTTTTCTTTGTTCTTACTGTTTTTTAATTTTTTTATTTACCAATTAATCAAATTGTATCTTTATTTATTCACACCTTATATAAATATATAAAATACATATAAATATGTATAAAAACATATATATAAATATAAGCAACAGTGTGAGTTAAATGTCTTGTATATATAATTATATATATGTGTATATATGTATATATATTTATTTTTTTTATTATTTTTTTTAACCATCTTAAATAAATATTTAATTTTAATGGTAATGTATAAAATGATTAATGTCCGTTTATATATATATATATATATAATAAACCTATTTATCTACCGATAGGCCTACCTATATATCCGTCTATCTATCACATTTTGAATTTCTCTTAAATGGATACATTATAGCTGTTAATAATGGATATCTTCTCTAGGGCTAACGTATTATTCATTTATTAATATATTCCTACCTTACATAAATATATAAAATATAAGCAACAGTCTCTTATCTAATGTCCTATCTACTAACCCTTGCTAAATCTGTATACCCTCTTCTGGAACATTATTATTGAGAAAGATAAGTATATAGGAATTGATATTGGTACAGTTCATTCACAATCAGTTCTCTGTAATCGAGGTTTTTTACTTAGGTTCCCACTTAATTCAGATTCCGCAGCCTCTCGTTTTCTGACCGTAGAAAATGCTTCATTAAATATTGGGCCCAATGATTTTTCTACCGATGTTACATTCATTACACCTTTTCCTGATTTTATTTCAATTGACTCTCTAATTAGTCTAGTTAATCTGTTGCGGTTGCATAACGCGATGCGTTTACATCCTTCCCAGTCTATTTCATGACCCGTTTCCTTCGAATGCCTAGCTAGGTCTGATCTTTGAATGTGTCCATATTTGCAGGCTGTCTTGTGTTCACCTCTACGAACCTTTATAGGTCGCATGGTTTCGCCTATATACCTGAGATTACATTCTTTGCATGGTATCGCATATACTCCTGATGTCTCGAGTGGTTCTACTCTTTCTTTTTGGTTAGGTAGTTTATTGCCTATAGTAAGCGATTGTCTTAAAACTGTTTTAATATTGTATTTAGCTGCTATTATTCTAATTTTCCTGCTCAATTTTGAATCAGGTAATACCATAATTTTGTGCCTATCTGGTTCTGTTTCCTTCTTTACTTTGTTTATTATATTATTATTAAATCTCTGTAACATCTCATCTAATAATCTATCTATTATACTTGACGGATAGCCATTTAGTTCGAATATTTCTTTTAATCTCCTCATTTCCTTTTCTCTATTTTCTTTATCCGCTATTCTAAGACTCCTTAATATCATGGATATAAGAATGCCTATTTTCATTCCAGATGGGTGATTTGATAAGAAATTAAGAAGAAGTCCTGAATAAGTTTCTTTTCTAAAGATATCTCTTCCCAATCCGGAACCATTCCGTTTTATTTTCACATCCAAAAAGGGTAATTCATCATTATTCTCTTTCTCCAATGTAAACTTTAATTCACATAATTGGTTGGCTAATTCGAGGAATTTATTTAACTCATTATCACCATGATTCAAAATTATAAACATATCATCCAGGAATCTTACATACAAGTTTGGCTTGAGAGGAGATTTTAACAACAGATTGTTTTCAAAATAGTGCATAAAAATATTAGCAACCGGGACTGATAGTGGTTGTCCCATAGGGACACCTTTAACTTGTTTGTAAAATTCATTCCTGAACCTAAAGTAGGTGGAGGACATACAACTACTAAAAATTTCCATAATACTACTTAACATCATTTTACTACCTTCTATTATCTCTGGGAACTCTGTAAAACAAGCTTCACACTTTCTAATGCTGCTTGAACCGGGACATTAGTATACATCGATACAACGTCCAGGCTATCCATTCTATCATTATCATTCAAATTATATCTACTAATAACGTCAATAAAATGATATGTATTCTTTAAAGTATAATCTAAGAAATAAGTATATTTTCTAATTCTGTTGCATAGAAATTTAGACAATCTATACGTTGGTGAGTTTTGTACATTAACGATTAATCTAAGTGGATTCCCCTGTTGCCATTTAATTGTTCATACACTTTCAATTCATAATCTGACCGGTTCATAAGTACCGTTGCACCACCTTTATCCGCCTTAAGGCATATTACTTCATTGGATAATAATTCTGCTCTTAAGCGTTTTAGATCATAACTCTGCTTGTATCTCACCTCTTTATGCTCTAACACCGCTTTGGACACATCCAATTCAAACCTAGTTTTATCTTTGTCTGAAAGAAACTGGGCAATCTTTACTGTTTCTGTAATTATCTCATTCCTAGGTACGTAATCAATAGGGATCGCAGTATTAAGTCCAAGATTAAGAATTTGTTTTTGGTCTTCCTTGAGATCCATTTTAGATAAATTAACTAAACGTTTGGACATGACCCCATCAATTCTCTTATTTCTCAAAGGACAATTAATTCCCAATTTTGCTAGTTTTTTTCATGCCTTTGTCTAATTTTTTTAATTTCATTATCCCTCGTTTTGTCTGTGAAATCTTGAATATGTTTGAAATCCAACATACCTAATCTCGCCAGTAATATGGATCTTATTTTTGTCTTCATTCTAATCAGTTCAAATTTACGTTTGTTTAGTTTATTAATCGATATTTTTATTAAATGTAAACAAAGCTCATGTTTAAGAGTATTTCCTACTTTATCAAAAACGAATGAAAGTTTAAACCTAAAACATTTCGGTATAACATTAAATTTTAAACATTTATTAAGGAACGAGGTATTTTCCACTTGCCTAACAATCTGCATCTTCTTCCGCTTGTACTGATTCATAAGTGTGACGATTATTGCATCATATTTGATAGTCAAGTATTTTTTGAAATTAATATATGATTAAAGATATTGGACCCACACTGTTGCTTATATATATATATGTTTTTTATACATATTGATTTGTATTTTATATATTAATATAAGATGTGCATAACCTAATAAATATTTATTACTAATGTACATATATATAGGATTAGAGATGTTGGTCCCACACTGTTGCTTATATTCATATATATGTTTTTATACATATTGACATGTATTTTATATATTGATATAAGGTATGACTAACGTAATAAATATATAGTAAGAATAGAAAATATTCATGTTTAACAATTAACAATGGTCCTTCTTCTAAATATATATATATATAAAGGTGTTACGATATTATATTTAGATATATATGTATATATATAATGAATTATTTTAGTCATATGAGCAAATATTCTTATGCATTTATTTCTATGAGTTGATTAACTTCGCATTGTGCTTACGATTAGTTTTTTGAAAAACGTTAGTTGTCCATACTATCTCTATCTTTCTCTCTTTAATCTTTCACCTAAGCGTCGCTATGACATTCACTCTCCATCCATTAACGTAACTTGCTGCTCCATATTTGAACTTATTTGTTGCTATGTGCGCAATACCTCATACACCATTGTATACATTAGAGTTCCCGGCTTTAAATAAAATACAATATATATGACATTCAAGGTTTTAGTTTTTTATCATTTTTGAATTTTGATTACCGTGACATAGTAGCAATACAGTTATAACAAATAACAAAAGTTTCGATACTGTCTCTCTCCCCTACAATATTCTGCATACGAGATGAGATTACGTATACCGGGAATTTAGGATGGGTGAGGTAATGATTGGTCTGCTAATTATAAATAGTTATATATTGAGTTTAGTTACTGAGACAAGTTCTATGATTAAAAATAGTGTTGAGTCAATTATATATAAATAGAATGGTTTTGGAACGAGGTTACCACATTTGCTCAAATCTGCTCTTGTGAACTTTGTACTGTGTTGCCTGAGGATGGTGCTGGAAAGTAGGCACCGAAACGTCGCCAGTAAACAAAGATGTGATAGAACCGCATTTTCAGTTGAAAAAAGAAGAATTCAACCCGATCAAAGACAAAACAAAATCGGAAAGTGTGAATAATCGTATCTTTGTGTAACTGCCCGTGTACAACTATTACCCGCGTACGCAAAACGCGGCATTGAATTAATTGAATTGTACACACCGCAACAAAATTTCAATAAATTGACTAATGTTTTACTGACATATAACCATAAGAAGCGAACATTGTAATTCGTATTGGTCATGGTTAAATGTGGACTGTAAAAGAACATAAGGTCGCCCATTACGAGTGAGGATGTTTTGTGTTCGGAGTCTACCTTTTCCAAGATAGTGTGCCAAACAAGGCTGTTGAGCACTGTAGAGGATGTTAAATCCTCCGCCTTATGTAAAATAACATTGACTGATAAATTTAAACCACCATAGCCAATTGTAACGAACTTTATTTGAAAAGAATTTTTTCTATTTATTTTCTAGAACATTTTTTGTTTAAATACTTGATTTTAAAATTGTGCGCTATTTTCAGATTTGAGTATCTCGCGCCTTGACTGGTATTGTAATTTTGGTCTGCTGCATTTTAACATTTTTCCATATTAAACGATTATTTCATCCTCAAATATATTGCTCCATCAATTGCCTTTTTATTCTAATATAAAACAGAAAGGAACAGGAGCCTAGGAACAGGTATATTTGATTGTATCTTTGGTTCAAGTTTTACATCTTTCTAGATTAATAACTGTGCGGAACAGTTTCCAGCTTTCACTTTCCGATTGCCTAACTGTAAGTATCGATTTAGTTGTTATCTCATATTCATGGATACCGATATTAAATTTGACGACACAAGTAGGTTTGTGCAGGACATAGCGGACTTGAACTTAAGTGGCGCAAGCAATAATATAAGCCTATCAGACTCTACTGTGAATTTTAGGACTTCCGGCGATCTGGCATCTATGGGGCTTACAGACACGATTAGGTTAGGGGCCTCAACAAAATTTGGCGACCGCGCCAGTCCAAGAATTTTAAGTCTACCATAGTATAAATCAGAAAAACATTCAAGCTGGGTAGGAGATGCCCAAATGATATTCAGTGCTTATAATATCGTGAACCCTATGGAGAAATTTGTTGCAGCATGGATAGCATTGCCTGAAAATTTCCGAAACGCTTTGGAAAATTTCAGAGACAGAACTGTGGAAGAAAAGCCGTACAATGCATTTGCGTTATTAATGACTGAAATTCAACAGAGATATCAGCCTGGAAGATCAGCGCAAATGTGCGAACTATTACGCTTAGAAAAAATGGGGCGTCAACTACCGTCCGAATTTTATGAACGCCT
Source organism: Eudiplozoon nipponicum (assembly GCA_029291075.1). Classification (NCBI taxonomy): domain Eukaryota; kingdom Metazoa; phylum Platyhelminthes; class Monogenea; order Mazocraeidea; family Diplozoidae; genus Eudiplozoon; species Eudiplozoon nipponicum. The sequence goes on from JAQBSW010000694.1 coordinate 69,777, forward strand.
TTGCACAAAAGCTTCCAGGTTGAATATATCTAGAGATGTAGTCAACTCTATTTTTACAGCTGAGCTACCAATTAGGCTCAGAACAACATTGGAAGTATTTGACACAATAAACATAGATTGGCCAACAAAACTCAGAGGGTTGGACGGCGTGTATAAACAGCAAGAACCACAAGTACATGCTGTAATGGCAGATTCTGTAACGATGCAGCCAGTCGGGGCAGATACCGAAAACCACCTGACCACACAAGAAAGTTTGCGTTTCTTATGTAGGGAAGTTGCTAGCTTGCGAAGTGATGTCGCACAACTTCAGAGTCAGGTCCAGTATATTAGACGCCGAAGGAGTCACTCGCGTCAACGCTTCGAAGGGCCACGCGGATGGGGTAAGGCACAGGGCGATTAGGTGGACCCAAATGGAAAGGAAGCACAAAACCGGTTGAGAGAAATCCGTCACCGGGAAAAGGGAAAAACCCCCGCTAGTAGGAGCCGTAGGGGGGGTTCCATTGCAAAGGCTCCCAGATATGCCTTTAAAAGGCATACTCAAAGCTAAAGATGCGACTAGAACAAATAGCACCGAGATAGAAGGCAAGAGAGTCTAATTCTTACTAAGCGGAGATATAGAAAACATTGCCGGATTGTCCAACAACAAGTTCATTATTAAGGATGAATTATCTGGATTAGAATTTCTCATTGATACGGGTGCTGAGGTAAGCATAGTTAGGTCAGACGTGGTGGAAGCAGATTGTCCTACATTAGATTATCAACTATGGGCCGCTAACGGTAGTCCGATTGGAGTAAAAGGGATGAAAGAAATGTCGGTAACATTAGGCCACAAATCTTCCTTCCGATGGAATTTTCTAGTAGCCGATGTCAAGGACCATATCATTGGCATGGATTTCTTGACATATTTCAAGCTGACATTAGACCCCAAGGCTAGGACTATCGCAGAAGGCGTAGGGATAGCAACACCTACTGAGTCTAACACGTCGGTAGTTAGAACAGTCCTCTTACCTCGTCCATCAGTCCCACATGACTTTGCCGATATAATCGAGAAGCACCTAGCAGTGTTTCAGCTTTTCAGTGCCAGAAGGATAGGTTTGAAGACAGGAGTAGAACACCAAATAGAATGGATGGCTCCGTTGCCTTGTTCACCAAAGGCTCAACCATTGGCACAACACAAGCAACAAATTGCTTTGTCCGAATTTCACCAATTGCGCGAAGAGGGGATTTGTAGAAGGTCAAATTCCAATTTTGCTTCCCCAATAGTGGTAGTTCCAAAACCTGAACCGGGTCAATGGAGGGTTTGTGGGAATTATTGTCTATTAAACTCAGTGACGAAGGGTGATTCTTATCCTCTCACTAACCAGAGTACCTTGTGTGGCAATGGCCACCTTTAAGACAAATAATGAACAAAGGGTCTTATCTATGGCAGACAGTATTTCAACAGAAATTCCTCGCAGAAGCGTCCGTATAAGAATGAAGCAGTCAGCCCAATGAGAAAAGCAGACTTCGAGCTGAAGTGAACATAAATTAATTAATGTGTAAATTTGTTTTATTAAATCGATGCTCATTGTGCGAGTAAAATTCTATATATAATTGAGTAAAAATAAAGCATTTGTGGTACAATGGAAATGGCTTCTGATGGGTTGGAAACGTTGATTCAGGCATTGACTTCTCAAGAAACTCCATGAAATGTCACATGGAGCCGGCTTATCCTCCAAAAGGAGTCAGCCGCAGTAAAGTAAAGTAAGTAAGTAAATGAATAATTTAACTGCAGAATTAGGCATAATTAAGGCTCGTCTAGACGATACGCTAATAATAAATTCGGAAGACATACAAGTACGTGGACCATCCAACATAGGTGGACAAAACAATGGCGACCGCGCCGAAGAGGAATCTGGAGGAAATATGCCGGCGTTTTCAGCCGAATCGACGAGTTATTTCAGACCGTCATTAGAGTTGAAGCCGATATTGGCACCACTAGATGTGGAAAGGCCACAGTTGTGGTTCGAAAAATTTGAAGCATCAGTTCAAGCCCAAGAATTTACATTGGAAGCACCTATTGTGCGTGTAGCTGTCCAGGAATTAGTGGACCGGACAGTAGCAGTCCAATTGAATTGCCGGTTGACCTCACGTATGAAGAATACAAAAGACGCGTGTTGGATCATTTCCGGGCTAGGCCTCAGGAAGTGTTCTTAGAATTATACAGCCTGAAACCATTAATGGGTGAGATGCCCATGGATACCATGGCACGTATCAAGCGGTGGTTCTCGAAGCTTACCGAGTCTTTACCCGGCTTGCAACCACATGAGGCCATCATGTTCATGCTGCTGAATCCTACCAGATACGGTGAAATATCCAGCGCCCAGGGAGGTCTTGAAGAGAGACTTCAGGCTCTTCAAAGTTCGGCCATAATGACAAACAAAGTGGCAGCTGCATCTCCACGCATGGGTCCAGTTACGACATCTGAAAGGAGCGACATACCGTATTGGAATTCTTCGCGGCATAATAAGCAGTTCTGCGACAGAAGGCAGCAGCCAGTGGTCTGGAAGCAAATTCAATATATAAGGACTCCAGCTCCGACGAATACGACGTATAAGCGTCAGCAAAACCCATATACTGCTCCTCAAGAACGGCCAGTGCACTGGGGTAACAGGGTGCACAATCTCACAAATAAAGGTGGGAGAGAGCAGGGCACAAATATTAATCCTTTGGTGGCTCCGACGGCTAGAACGAATGAAGACCAGCAGAACAAACAAAAAAGTGGTCCGAACCAGATGGCCTTTGAAGAAAAGGAAGTGTGGGAAACATTGCCAAATGTAAGAATTTTCATTAAAGTTAAATTTTTAGAACTCTTCAACGGACAGCCAGTAATAATGCAATTGGATACGAGAGCTGATGTGTCGGTACTACCATTGACTTGGCCATTGAACAATGTAAAACCTACGAAAGCAAGTTTATGTCAGTCACCGGGCGCATCGATGGTGGCTGTGTGCGAGTGGGATACGAAGTTGTTAATAAATGAAAATGTCTATCATATGTCTTTTGTTGTTTCGAATACTCAAACGCCTTTATTGGGACTCGATTTAATTTGAAAATGGGTTAAGACGATAGACTGTCAAAATAAACGTGTATGCCTATCGCGGCCTGGGGGAATAAGTTCAATAAAGTCTATATGTACCCCTAAGATGCAGGAGGAGACCAGTTGTCTGCCCGGCTGATGGAAGAATTTTCAAACCCAATATAACATTATATTCCAACTGCCTGATTGAAGCGAGCGTCCAGGGCCGACGGTCGACCAGTTTAAGTTATGGTTAGAACTAAATGATGGTTACGAACCACCAAAAGTATATGGTGCCCCTTCTAAGAAATTAGAAGCAGCGACTCGAGCAACCCAAGAAATGATAGAAGCCGGCGTTCTTGAAACGTCAACATCTGTTTTTCGTGCTCCGATGGTTTATGTTACAAAAAGGATGTTTCGCTCCGACCAGCGGCTGATTTTAGGAAATTGAACTCAGTAACTAAACCGGACTCGTATCCCATGCCGGCTCTGCGTGGTCTGTTCTTACAGCTAGCGGGAGGCAAATGGTTTGCAGTGCTTGATCATAAACAGGGATTTTAGCAAATAAGCGTGCGGCCCGAAGACCGATGGAAGTTAGCGGTACAAGTACCCCAAGGTCATTTCCAGTTCACCCGGGTACCATTTGGCCTTAAAAACGCTCCGAAAGTGTTCCAAAGAATGATGGACTCGTTCGTGTCTGACTTAACTTGTACAACAGCTTACGTAGACGATGTTATTATATGGGCCACTACTGAACACGAATTACGGGTGAGGCTGCAGAATATGTTGGCCAAAGCTGTAGAATGGCGATTACATTTTAATCCAGAAAATGTACAGATAGGTCAAGAAGTGCGGTTCTTGTGGCACTTAGTCTCAGCGGAAGGATGCATGCCGTTGGATTCGAATGTACAACCTATCAGGGATTATCCGGTGCCTACTACTGGAAAACAATTGTGCCGGTTTATTGGTATGGTGAATTTCTATAGTCCATACCTCGCAGGGATGGCGGTTACGCAACAGCCCTTATCTCAGTTAACTAGTGCCAAGATACCATTTCGTTGGACGGAGGAGTCTCAACAAGCGTTTGTGCTATGTAAGCAGAAATACATAGATGCAACGATTTTGAATTTCCCGGTAGGTAATATGTCAATTGTTACAGACGCGTCAGATATTGGTATAGGAGCGGTGTTACAAGCTGACGGACATCCTGCGCAATATATAAGTCGCACACTCACTAAGGCGGAACAGAACTATACAGTCACAGAAAAAGAATTAATAGCCGTACAATGGGCGCTGCGGAAGTTTAGATATTTTGTCATCGGGGGACATGTCGACGTCTTTACCGACCATAAAGCGCTAGTGCATTGGAGATCACTATGTATTGAGAAGAAACGTGTACATCGAGCCATTGAAGAACTAGAAGAGTACGATATATCAATTCATCATAGAGCAGGAATCGAGAATGCGGCGACCGATGCGCTCAGCAGAATTTCTGCTGTGCGGGTTTCGCCGCTTATAAAAGTCTCTGAAGAACAGGGAAGAGATGCTACATGTGAGGAAGTAGTCAATCAATTAAAAAACGGCACAGTGGTGTCTGCACCATATAAAACGTTGAGTCTACAGAACGGACTGTTGTTGTGGAAAGAAGGACAAACAGTGCAATGGTTTGTGCCAGAATCTATAAGAACAGAATTAATGGCCTTTTGGCATGAAACGTTAGGACATCCCGGCGCAGGACGGCTCATTGAGACATTGCAGTCACGATTGTATTGGCCTGGCATGTCCAAAGAAATTCTTAGCTATTGTCAACAGTGCACTACATGCCAACGCTGTAAACCACAAAAACGAGAAAAAGTCACTCCGATTGCTTTCAATGCCACAGCACGGAACGAGTTTCTGCATATCGACCTGGTAGGTCCACTGCCGGTAGCTCGCGGCGGGGTGTCCTATGTGTTTCCATGGTCGATAAGTTTACCCGATGGGTCGAGTTTGTACCACTGAAGATCACAACAGAAAAGATTATAACGTGCTTAGAAGAGCGATGGCTCAGTCGATTCGGTGCACCACAAGTTATAGTTACCGATCAAGGCGCACAGTTTGAGTCGAAAGAATTTAATCAGTGGTGCAAAGACCTTGACATAAAGCATTCCCGCACAGCCACTTATCACCCGCAAACCAATGCGACAGCTGAGCGCGCACATAGGACGATGAAAGAGGTACTGCGATGCTGGTGCCACGAGAGCCCGGGAACGTGGAGAGACAAATTACATTTTGTCGAGCGGGCCATGCGCTTTATCAACTGCTACAGGATTCGCTCCAACGACCACGCTATATAGAGGGCATATTAGACTGCCAGGTAAGGCTGTAATCCAAGGATCCCATGAGCATCGCACCATAACGGATATTTAGAAGCGACTAAAAACGTTAGCTGAATACGTAGGCGTCACACAACGACAAATCTATGCAAAGCAACCGACACGCACTCGCCTAAAGGTCGGCGACTATGTCATGTTCGCGAAGGTCGAGCCCATGGCACTGCAGGCTGTCAATGATGGGCCGTATCGCGTAAAGAGGGTGGACGCAGAGCAAAATACTGTTTTTGTTAGCCTGCCCGATGGACCACGAGCTGTTGCACTGGATCGTTTAAACAGAGTGCGAAAGCCGATTCCTGAGGGGGGAAGATGTGGCACTGGCCACCTTTAAGACAAATAATGAACAAAGGGTCTTATCTATGGCAGACAGTATTTCAACAGAAATTCCTCGCGGAAGCGTCCGTATAAGAATGAAGCAGTCAGCCCAATGAGAAAAGCACACTTCGAGCTGAAGTGAACATAAATTAATTAATGTGTAAATTTGTTTTATTAAATCGATGTTCGTTGTGCGAGAAAAATTCTATATATAATTGAGTAAAAATAAAACATTTGTCGTACATTTAAAATGGCTTCTGATGGGTTGGAAACGTTGATTCAGGCATTGACTTCTCAAATGAATAATTTAACTGCAGAATTAGGCATAATTAAGGCTCGTCTAGACGATACGCTAATAATAAATACGGAAGATATACAAGTACGTGGACTATTCAACATAGGTGGACAAAACACTTTGCTCCGAGATATAATGGGATATGAGGTTTATTCAACTTTAGATCTCCATAAAGCGTACTTTCAGGTACCAATGGAAGAAAGTTCGATACCACTCACCGCAGTCAGATTTCCAGGAGGGGGATCGCATGAATTTCTTCGAATGGCTTTTGGTTTGAAAAATGCCAGTCAGACATTCCAGCGTATGGCTGAAGAAATCCTTCAGAATTGTCCATTTGTGAGGGTATATATAGACGACATAATTATTTTTAGTCGCTCCCGAAATGAACATCTTACGCATTTGGAAACGGTTTTGACCAGGCGGGAACAATATTGATTCGTGGTGAAACCTAACAAGAGTAATATCGGTTGCTCTTCAGTTAAATACCTTGGTCATATACTTTCCAAAGACGGAATTAAACCTTTGGAAGATAAGGTCCAAGCTATAAAGGACGTAACGGAACCCCAAACCGTTCGCCAGTTGCGAAGGTTCTTGGGTATGATCAGCTATTATCGTCGATTTATTCCAGGTCTAGCCGGAACTCTTGGATCTTTAACAAGCCATCTCACTCGTGAAAAGAGCACGATCAAGAAGTCTTGGCCTATAAACTTGAGTTCAGAAGACCGAGAAAATTTCCAAAAGGCCAAGGATATGTTAAGTTACGTAACCACATTAGCAACTGTAGATTGGGAAAAACCTTTCGAACTAATCACAGATACCTCAGATGTTGCATTAGGGGCAGTTCTACAGCAAAGAGATAAGGACATAGTAAGACCGATTGGGTTTTATAGCCGTAAGCTTAATGATCGAGACAAACGTTATGATACGTTTGGCAAAGAGATACTTGAAGTGTATGCCGCAGTGCTACACTTTGAGCATTACTTAGATGGTCACCAGTTTAAGTTATTGACCGATCATAAGCCATTGATCAGCATACTTGGTAAAACAGCTAGGCTTAATTACTCTCGTAGAGTAAATTCCCAAATAACACGGTTAGTAGAGTTCGATTTGACTGTGTCTGATATTGCTGGCAAAGAGAATGTGGTGGCAGATGCACTTAGCCGACCGAATGAAGCTAATGTCGAGCTGATATTTCAAGGTCCATTGAAAAGTTTAGATGAATCAATGCACGATTTCGTTAGTCAAATCGAGGAAGCGCAAGGATCGGATCCCTTTACATTAGTATTGTCCAACAGACTAGGATATGTGCGTAAGCTCATAAGTGGCAAGTGGTTGTTATGCGAAACATCTAGAAGTCAACCACAACCATATGTGCCATTGGAGTTACGGGCCAAGATTATCCAAGTGTTACATGACATGGATCATCCATCCATTAAAGCCACCATTCGATTAATCAACGACAGATACGTATGGCCGCACATGTCTAAAGACATACGGGTATGGGTAAGAGCCTGTGCCAAGTGTCAAACGTGTAAGGTGTGGAGACATACCAGAACCGAGATAAAGAACATTGGAATACCAATCGGACGGTTCAGACACGTACACATAGACATTGTCGAGATGCCTGAAGTAAATGGAAATAAATACTTGCTGACTATGGTAGATAGATTTAGTCGTCAATTTGAAGTGGCGATTTTAAAAGACATGACAGCGCAAGAAGTCTTGTTCGCGTTTCTACATAATTGGATATCGCGTTATGGTGTTCCGGAAAAGGTCACTAGTGATCGTGGTAGTCAATTTATGTCAGAGCTTTTCGTAAGATCCCTCAACATCATGGGAACCACTGTAATACATACTAGCGCGTATAACCCACGAGCGAATGGGATGGTAGAAAGGCTACATCGTGAACTGAAAGCTGCATTAAGGTGTACTAGTGGAACAAGCTGGATACACGATCTTCCTATAGTACTACTCGCCATGCGCAACAGATATAGGGCACAATTAGGAACTTCCATAGCAGAATTGGTTTATGGAGAACCATTAAGGTTGCCTGGAGATCTTCTAATAGAAACTCCAAGTAGTCTTGATTGGGCTTCTAGTTATGTAGATTGGTTTGTAGGAGCACTTAGAGACAAGATGTGTCGTTTGGCCCCAACCAAGACTAGAAAAGCTAAAACCAAATGCTATGTGTCCTCTGATTTAAAATCGGCTTCGCATGTGTATATAACTAATGAGAATAGGAAGAACTGTCTGACACCATTTACAAAGGACCATACAAAGTCAAGAAGATGAATGACAAGAATGTCATCATAGAAATAAATGGCATTGGGGATTGTGTTACGTTGGATCGTTGTATTCACCAGTTTATCTGGATTGATGGTATGACTGGATTAACAGATGCGTTGAATGACCGTTCCATGGGCGAATCTGATGTGTGCAATCCCATCATGCAGGCACATAATGAAATGCAGAACTCTGAAGAAGCGTTGTTTAATATAGCAAAAACGTATTCTACTGAATCACAGCATGAAAAAAATTTGTCGATACCAAATGATTTTGAAGTACCAGTGAATGTTGGACCGGGCGAGATGACGACGTCAGGGGCTCCAATATGCACAACTCGTTCTGGAAGAGTGCCACGCCAGCTGAAGAACTATGATTACGTCCATTACTAGCCTTTTTTTGAGAAGGTGGTGTATGTAGAGGATGTAAAATCCTCCTCCTTATGTAAAATAACATTGACTGATAAATTTAAACCACCATAGCTGATTGTAACGAGCTTTATTTAAAAAGAATTTTTTCCTTTTATTTTCCAGAACATTCTTTGTTTAAATACTTGATTTTAAAATTGTGTGCTGTTTTCAGTTTTTGAGTATCTCAATCCTTGACTGGTATTGTAATTTTGGTCTGCTGCATTTTAACATTTTTTCCATATTATACGATTATTTCATCCTCAAATATATTGCTCCATCAATTGCCTTTTTGTTCTAATATAAAACAGAAAGGAACAGAAGCCTAGGAACAGGTATATTTGATTGTATCTTTGGTTCAAGTTTTACATCTTTCTAGATTAATAACTGTGTGGAACCGTTTCCAGTTTTCACTTTCCGATTGCCTAACTGTAAGTATCGATTTAATTGTCATCTCATATTCACGGATACCGATATTAAATTTGAGGACACAAGTAGGTTAGTGCAGGACATAGCGGACTTGAACTTAAGCGACGCAAGCAATAATATAAGCCTATCAGACTCTACTGTGAATTTTAGGACTTCCAGCGATCTGGCATCTATGGGGCTTACAGACACGATTAGGTTAGGGGCCTCAACAGCACTTTCATCCAAAACGCCAGTGGCCTAAGTTTCCGTCAGCCACCGAAACTTGCCCTACGCGTCCGCCACTGAAACTTGCCCTACGCGTCCGCCACGCTTGCTATCATTTCGTCAAACACATTTAACAATAAAAGTTACTGCGCAGTTAGATCAAACTCGAAGCTACACGTGAAACGGAATGATAGCATAATTATATATATTGGTTGTACATTTATATACGTACAAGTCATAAATTTATAAAAGTTGTATTGAAGATAAGGTGAAATAAACATATATATATATATATATATATATATATATATAAATGAATATGAGTATAATTTTTTTGCTCACACTTTATATATATATATATATAAATATATATATAATTAAATAATTATTTTTAGCATATACGTATAAAATTAATCCTGTAAGTTGGTTGACTTAGGAACATGCAAATTATTAGTTATTTTGCACGTTTTATGTAGGTTAACTTATATTTTGACCTTGCCATCGTTCTTTCTTTCTATATTATGTCTTAAACAAAACGTCACTCTGGTTTTCACTCTCTTTCTCTATTTTGGAACGAGCTTACCGCATTTGCTTAAATCTACTATTGTAAGTATTATTCTGTGTGTGTGAATAGATGCCTGAGGATGGTACTGACGAAATCGTACCGAGACGTAGCCAGTCAACGAATATTAGATTGTATCGCATTTTCATTGGTTAGCAGGAATGATGCCAAAGACATCGGAGGAAAGGGACGAATCGGCACACAGCCGCCACTAAAACGAACTCTATGTTTATTTGTAAGCAGAGATCAGTCGGGTCTTTGCAAAACCAATATAACAAATCTACTACCAACGAAAGAAAACCGTGGATACTCGAAATCCGATGCACTTACTCGAATATATAAATATAAGTGTATTTTTTAATGCCTAAGACAAAACTAATATTTGTTTACGTTTGAAAAATTATTGATTTTTTTGTGATTTCAAAAAACCTTTTCAAACAACACTAAATAAAAAGCTAACTTTGATCAAAAAGTCAAAAAACATTTACAAATGTTTACAAAGGTAATAGCCTCTCTCCTTGTCAAGTAGATTGGATTTTCATGTTATTTAAAAAGCAAAATTACGAACATTATCATAGACTTCTCATAGTTAGCAAAGGACCGATATCCTCTTGTTTAAAAAAATAACATTCTAAATCAGGCAAATTTATATGTATATATATATATATATATATATATATATATATATATATATAAGACAACAAGCGCACTGCCTAAACATTCACAAGTTTCATCAGAATGTTATTTTAATCGACTGGTCGCGAATCATAAAACTCAACAATTTCCAAGCATCCAGACAAGACCAAACACCCACTAGATCCAGACTCACTAAACATTCCATCGGATTGGCAACAAAATGAAGGAGAAAAAACAGCTGCACATGTGGTATCACAATCGTAGTTAACAGCGTAAGACATTTCAATATATTGAAGTTAATATTTTGCGGTGTGTAAGCAGGTTCTCAATGCCGCGTTTTGCGTACGCGGGTAATAGCTGTACACGGGCAGTTACACAAAGATCCGATTTTTCACAATTTCCAATTTTGTTTTGTCTTTGATCGGGTTGACTTGTTTTTACTTCAACTGGAAATGCGGTTCTATCACATCTTTGTTTACTGGCGACGTTTCGGTGCCTACTTTCCAGCACCATCCTCAGGCAACACAACACTGATCACAATAGCAGATTTAAGCAAATGTGGTAACCTCGTTCCAAAACTATTCTATTTATATATATTTGACTCAACACTATTTTAATCATAGAATTTGTCTCAGTAACTAAACTCAATATATAACTTTTTATAATTAGCAGACCAATCATTACCTCACCTATACATCATCTCATCTCGTATGCAGAATATTTTAGGGGAGAGAGACAAAGAGGTGAGATGCAAGCAGAGTTATGATCTAAAACGCTTAAGAACAGAATTATTATCCAATAAAGTAATATGCCTCAAGGCAGATAAAGGTGGTGCAACGGTACTTATGAACCGGTCAGATTATGAATTGAAAGTGTATGAACAATTAAATAATTTAGAGGTTTATAATAAAATAAATAAAGATCCATCTGATAAGTTACAAGGACAAGTTAAGACTATAATTAATAGAATGATTGAGTCGAAGGAATTAGAACCAGGACTTGAGAATTCATTAATACAACGTGACACAGTCCCTCCGAAAGTTTATGGTCTAGCGAAGATTCATAAACAGGGGAATCCACTTAGATTAATCGTTAATGTACAAAACTCACCAACGTATAGATTGTCGAAATTTCTATGCAACAGAATTAGAAAATATACTTATTTCTTAGATTATACTTTAAAGAATACATATCATTTTATTGACATTATTAGTAGATATAATTTGAATGATAATGATAGAATGGCTAGTCTAGACGTTGTATCGATGTATACTAATGTCCCGGTACAAGCAGCATTAGAAAGTGTGAAGCCTTGTTTAACAGAGTTCGCAGAGATAATAGAAGGTAGTAAAATGAAGTTAAGTAGTATTATGGAAATCTTAAATATTTGTATGTCCTCCACCTACTTTAAGTTCAGAAATGAATTTTATAAACAAGTTAAAGGTGTCCCTATGGGACAACCACTATCAGTCCCGGTTGCTAATATTTTTATGCACTATTTTGAAAAAGATCTGTTGTTAAAATCTCCTCTTAAGCCAAACTTGTATGTAAGATTCCTGGATGATATGTTTATAATTTGGAATCATGGGGATAATGAGTTAAATAAATTCCTCGAATTAGCCAACCAATTAGGTGAATTAAATTTTACATTGGAAAAAGAGAATAATGATGATATATCGTTTTTGGATGTGAAAATAAAACGGAATGGTTCCAGATTGGAAAGAGATATTTCTAGAAAAGAGACTTATTCAGGACTACTTCTTAATTTCTTATCAAATCACCCATATGGAATGAAAATAGGCATTCTTAAATCCATGATATTAAGAAGTCTTAGAATAGTGGATATAGAAAATAGAGATAAGGAAATGAGGAGATTAAAAGAAATATTCAAACTAAATAGCTATCCGTCAAGTATAATAGATAGATTAATAGATGATATGTTATAGAGATTAAACAATAATATAATAAACAAAGTAAAGAAGGAAACGGAACCGGATAAGCATAAAATTATTGTATAACCTGATTCTAAATTGAACAGGAAAATTAGAATAATAGCAGCTAAATACAATATTAAAACAGTTTTAAGACAATCGCTTACTATAGGCAATAAACTACCTAACCAAAAAGAAAGAGTAGAACCCCTCGAGACATCAGGAGTATATGCGATACCTTGCAAAGAATGTAATCTCAGGTATATAGGCGAAACCATGCGACCTATAAAGGTTCGTAGAGGTGAACACAAGACAGCCTGCAAATATGGACACATTCAAAGATCAGACCTAGCTAGGCATTCGAAGGAAACGGGTCATGAAATAGACTGGGAAGGATGTAAACGCATCGCGTTATGCAACCGCAACAGATTAACTAGACTAATTAGAGAGTCAATTGAAATAAAATCAGGAAAAGGTGTAATGAATGTAACATCGGTAGAAAAATCATTGGGCCCAATATTTAATGAAGCATTTTCTATGGTCAGAAAACGTGAGGCTGCGGAACATGAATTAAGTGGGAACCTAAGTAAAAAACCTCGCTTATAGAAAACTGGTTGCGAATGATCTGTACCAATATCAATTTCCTATATACTTATTTTTCTCAATAAAAATGTTCCAAAAGAGGGTATACCGATTTAGCAAGGGTTAGTAGATAGAACATTAGATAAGACACATTTGACTTACATTGTTGCTTATATTTTATATATTTATGTAAGGTAGGAATATCTTAATAAATGAATAATACGTTAGTCCTAGAGAAGATATTCATGGTTAATAGCTACCATGTATCCTTTTAAGAGGAACCCAAAATGTGATAGATAGACGGATATATAGATAGGCCTATCGGTAGATTGATAGGTTTATTCTATATACATTATATATATATATATATATATACGGACATTAATCATTTTAGACATTACCATTAAAATTATATATTTATTTAAGATGCTAAATATATATATATATATATATATATATATATATATATATATATATATATATATGACTCACACTGTTGCTTATATTTATATATATATGTTTTTATACATATTTATATGTATTTTATATATTTATATAAGGTGTGAATAAATAAATATACAATTTGATTAATTGGTAAATAAAAAAAACAGTAAGAAAAGAGTAAAATAATAATTTATTAGAAATATGCAAACGTATATATATATATATATATATATATATATATATATATATATATATATATATATATATTATATAGATATGATGGATATAGATATTGGACCCACACTGTTGCTTATATATATATAGGATTAGGGATGTTGGTCTCATACTGTTACTTATATTCATATATATGTTTTTATACATATTGACATGTATTTTATATATTGATATATAAGGGTGCATAACCTAATAAATATTTATTACTAATGTACTATATATATATATATATATATAAAGGTGTTACGATATTATATTTAGATATATATGTATATAGATATAATGAATTATTTTAGTCATATGAGCAAATATTCTTATGCAATTATTTCCAATAGTTGATTAACTTCGCATTGTGCTTACGATTAGTTTTTTGAAAAACGTTAGTTGTCCAGACTATCTCTATCTTTCTCTCTTTAATCGTTCACCTAAGCGTCGCTATAACATTCACTCTCCATCCATCTACGTAACTTGCTGCTCCGTATTTGAACTTATTTGTTGCTATGTGCGCAATACCTCACACACCATTGTTTACATTAGAGTTCCCGGCTTTAAATAAAATACAGTATATGATAGTCAAGGTTTTAGTTTTAGCATTTTTAAAATTTTGATTACCGTGACATAGTAGCAATACAGTTATAACAAATAACAAAAGGTTCGATACTGTCTCTCTCCCCTAAAATATTCTGCATACGAGATGAGATGATGTATAGGTGAGGTAATGATTGGTCTGCTAATTATAAAAAGTTATATATTGAGTTTAGTTACTGAGACAAATTCTATGATTAAAATAGTGTTGAGTCAAATATATATAAATAGAATGGTTTTGGAACGTGGTTACCACATTTGCTTAAATCTGCTATTGTGATCAGTGTTGTGTTGCCTGATGATGGTGCTGGAAAGTAGGCACCGAAACGTCGCCAGTAAACAAGGATGTGATAGAACCGCATTTCCAGTTGAAGTAAAAATGAGTCAACCCGATCAAAGACAAAACAAAATTGGAAATTGTGATAAATCGGATCTTTGTGTAACTGCCCGTGTACAGCTATTTCAATATATTATAAGCATTCTTCCTTGCAATCGGTACACCCTGCGCTGTTACCAAGGGGACAGAACATTATTGAGGAACAAGTTGAAATGGAAGACAACAGTCAGATAAAAAACATTCGTACACGTAACAGCCAACAATGCGAACAGTTGGTTAACTCTTAATCCATCAATACAATAATGACCATACGAACTCGAAAAACCCCTGCAGGCAAACAAAGACACACAGAGACACAAACGAATATATATTCAATAATATATCTATTGCGTATCTATATCATATTGCATAAATTAAATTCAATTCAATTTACGCGGCACCAATAAAAAACAAGCGAAATTTGCCGTTAACCAATGGCAAGCGAGCTGCCCAATCAAGGCTATTTAAGCACGGTGAATTTACCATGCAAGTTAGTTGCCGCGTTTGCCTTCTGCTGTGCGTTACGTGTGCGTGCTGTCTGCGATCGTCACTTACGCTGATTTTTGGTCTTGCTTCACACACATTGGCAATTTCAGTCACGCCAATCTTGTTGCTGTACAACTAGTGAGACAGAGCAACATCTACAGTTGATCCCTTCAGTGAGCCAGTTACTGCAGAACTTCAACGAGATTACTCAGCTACTCACTCGCCACGGATGTCAACGCCACAACAGAAGGAACAACAACCCAAGTCAACCAGAGCTGGTCTCAAGTGTCTAGGAGTACTTCTAGACACTGCTACACTAACTGACTTTCTCGGCATTTGCCGGAGAACGCAGATACCGGCCCTAATAAGGGCCCCCCACATTACAAGCTCAGCCATCCTTGGCTCCTAACTGACTTTGTAACGTCGTACGGCATTTACTTGAAGCTGGAAGCGTTTACAAAATTGGCGACCGCGCCAGGATACTGCGAACTGTACTGTTTTTTGTCATTAGCAAACTTTTGGTATAAATACAATCGACTGTGTGTCATTTTCATTTTTTGGGAATACAGTAAATTGACATATGCGTATACGTTTTACTCTGGTTGTTAATCTTTAAAAAGTCGAGGTCTTCTGGGCAATTTTTGTTGCGAATATTTTTTGAAGGAAGGTGTTCTATTCACTAACGTTTTTCCTACGTACAAAACTGTAAATCTTGGTGATCTGTGAAAGAACATTGACTGTACGAATATGTAAAATTGTGTGCTCTGTGCACATCACGCCAGATTCAACTTCGGAAGACTTTGTTTGAAATGTGGAAGCCCTTTGTGGGAATGCGTTTCGTTTAAAGAATTTTTATACATTTTCATCTGGCTTATAAATTTATGATTTTAAGCTCACGTATCATTATTAGAATGTCAGGTCCAATTTTAGATATTGATGTTCCTGTTTAGGATGAAGATAGCGAGCTATTATTTATGCGCGTAGACTCCGCTTTCTCCATGTTTCCAGATTATGACATTTATCAAAAACTGTCAAAGGATTCTGCTAATCTACCTTCTGAGTTGCAGCGACGGATCTATCCAAGGTTTGAAGCCATTGGAAAACTACCTAATCCCATTTTTGGCCTACAAATAAAGTAGAATAACTTGCTAGGTCCCACAGAAACTGAATAGATAATAAATAAATATGCGCAGTTAAAAAAGCCAAACCTTGGCTTCATTGGGATTTTAAGGGAATTACAGAAACGTTTGTATAAAATCAATATTTCTTACCATGAGGCCAAGGTTGTTTTTATTAACAATCTTCCACAGCCACTAAAATTAGTCGCCATAAAGCTCCACAACACTCTTTATCTCTTATCTGAGAGATGCGAGTTAGAATTTAGGGTTTAGGAACTTAAGTTAAATTCGTCATCCTTCTGTACTTCCCCGCAGGATGATTGGATCTCCTCTTTAGAGAGAACAATAGTGAACATGGCTAAAGTTCTAGAAGGATTAGCCGTAGAGAAATCCGAGCTAAATCAGGTGAACGCTCGACCAAATTCTATGCCCAAAACACATTATACCAGTAGGGGGCGATCGAGATCCCCACAATCCTTTAACAGATATGTCCCAAAGAACTGGTGTTATAATCACCAGAAGTTTTTTTCATTCATGTCATGTCTTTCTCTGTCGTTCCGAAGAATTTCCGAATGAATGCCAATTTCCACAGTTGACGGTAAAGACAACAGAAAACATGCGCAGTGGTGTATGAGGATTGGGAAACGTATGGTGCAGAAAGTAGAAGACCGTACTTTCTGCGCATCAACGGCATCAACGGCACCACAAGAAAGAAATCAATTACAATCCGAAATTCGTATTGATGCTTTTGGTCCACTCCGAATTTGCCACATAGATAGTCAAACGGACAATTTCAGTCGCAATCACCAGCCTACTTGTTTGTATGACCCGGCCAAACAGCCTAACGAACTTCTGCAACTTCTTTACTTCAAAACTGGCGAATAATTCATCGTAGACACAGGTGCAGCAGTCTGAGTTCTTAAGGGTGATTCAATGGCCGAGATATCTCTAGTTATTCTACTCGCAACAGCTCCAGGCGAGCCCAGACCTACTTATGGCTGTTGTTATCGCACACCCAATACAGGTTTACGGCGTGAATTTACTCACAACTTCATCGTCTCCAAGGTCTCTCACAATATAATAGGCCTTGATTTCCTTTCGAAATTTCGGCTCATTGTTGATCGTGTCAATCAAAAGATCATCGAGCCCTCCACCTGACTTGAGCAAATTTTTTGCACACTTGCCTCCAAGTGTTTGGAGTTATAGGTCATTCAGCCAACCCCAGTGCATCATTCAGCAGAGATATCAGCTGCTCTTCGAGAACACAAGTCGCTTTTCGATCTCAGCAAATCAGAGCTACGAGTCTCTAACACGATGCATCATATCATCACATAAGGACAACCTGTTGCACTAAAGAAACGACCACTGGCCCCCGCTAAACTGAAAGCCGCTCAAGAGGAATTTTCAGGGCTGTTGGAAGAGGGAATCATCAGACCATAGAAAAGTTCATGGGCATCACCACTGCACTTAGTCTCCATATCAAACGGATCGTACAGAGCCTGTGGAGATTACCGCAAGTTAAATTCAGTAACAAAACCAGACGCATATCATATTACCAATATTGACACCTTACTTGAAAAACTCAACGGCAGCAATTTCTTCTCAGTGACTGATCTCAGACAAGCCTACCATCACATCCCGGTAGCACCAGAAGATATTGAAAAGACTGTGGTCATCACTCCATTTGGCCTTTTCGAATATCTTTACATGCCTTTTGGACTTAAGTGTGCTACACAGACATTTCACAGATTCATGGACAACATACTTCGCGACGACGCCGCTTACTGTATGTCATATCTTGATGACATATAGTAATCAGTCGGGACTTAGAATCTCATGCCAAGCATTTACGAAATTTCCTCTCACACTTATCCAACCACGGATTCAAAATCAACTGAGAAAAGACGCAGATTACAACTACATTCGTGGACTTCCTAGGACATCGTATCACGCCACAAGGTATTCAACCTTTGCCGTCAAAGGCGAATTCATTCAGGAATATCAAGTCACGGAAAAATTGTTTGCGAGTTGCAGAAAATGTTTGGGAGTCTTAAACTATTATCGCAAGTTCCTTCCCGGCCTTTCAAAACAATTTATCCTTTGTGCAGGCACCTGCAGAATCGAAAAGAACTTGGCAAGAATTCCATCATTACTTGGTCATATGATAAGAAAGAATTACTTCGAATCGCCATCAACTCGTTACCAAATGCTATAATGCTAACGCATCTAGATTTTCAACGACCATTTCTACTCACGACAGATACTTTTGAATTTGCTATTGGAGCCACGTTGGTACAAGAGATCGACGGAGTTCGGAAGCCTATCAGTTTCTACTCGCGTACTCTCCATCCACTAGAAACGTGATACAAATCTTTAGGTCAAGAACTCCTTGCCATCCACGATGTAGTGCACCATTTTATCAGCATCATTGGTAGCAGCAGATTTGTTGTTTTCACAGATCATGCACCATTAGTTAGCGCAATTTAAAACGCGACTTCAACTATCGCCAAGTACCCTGCCAGAGTGGAAAGACAGCTTTCATGTCTAAGCGAATGGCAATTTGACATCTTTCATGTCAAGAGCGAACAAAACTTCATTGCAGACGCCCTTTCCTGGCCAGACATCTCGCTACAACTACCTTCGCCGTCGCCATTCACTGTCAACTCCGTGACACTCAGTGAACCTGCACTAACGCCATCCCTCCTGGAACGGAACAGCGACATTCATAATCAAAGATCAGTAGCCCGTCACCACACCAAGTTCATATACCGTCACTGGGAAGGCTTATTAATTGTTTACTTCACGGGTACGTAACCCAACAAGCCAGTTCTGCCGACCAGCCTTCAGAGAAAAGTTTTCGATTCAATTCACTCAATTGAAGTAAACACCAATCCCATTGTTTTTAACCAGTCGTTGAACAACATAAAAAAAACTACCGCCAGCCGCAACGCACTGACGCGTTTCGAACTTCCATGATCATAAATAAATAATTACCTACAAACATACATAAATATATACATAAAC
Source organism: Eudiplozoon nipponicum (assembly GCA_029291075.1). Lineage (NCBI taxonomy): Eukaryota > Metazoa > Platyhelminthes > Monogenea > Mazocraeidea > Diplozoidae > Eudiplozoon > Eudiplozoon nipponicum. The sequence continues at coordinate 89,118 of JAQBSW010000694.1, forward strand.
ATACATACATTCGTAAATACATACATACATACATTCATAACTACATACATACATACATACATACATGCATACATGCATACAAACATACATACATACATACATACATACACATACACACATACACACATATACACACATACAAACATACACACACATACACACATACACACACATACATACAAACATTCAAACATACAAACATGCATACATACATTCGTAGATAAATACATACATACATTCGTACATACTTGTACCAAATTCCCAAGAAACTCCATGAAATGTGGAGCCGGCTTATCCTCCAAAAGGAGTCAGCCGCAGTAAAGTAAGTAAGTAACTTCCATGATCATCATCAGAGTACGACGGCAAACTGACTATCGAGGATCAAACCGCATTGAATATATATGGAAATCAAATTTAGATAGGCGGCTCTCACCTCTAGCAGTCTCGCATACATTGAACTTGACTGGAAATGTCGGCTGCACAATTTCTATGCAGTCACGAACATTAACTGTTTGCAGCTTTCGCCACATATACACATATAAGCAATACAATAAAACAATAATTGATTGCGCGGGTGGTGGTAACAATTCTTTAAATCAAGTTTGCGAGCTTGAAGTAAACACCAATCCCATTGTATTTAACCAGTCGTCGAACAACATAACAAAACTACCGCCAGCCGCAACGCACTGACGCGTTTCGACCTTCCATGATCATCATCAGAGTACGACGGCAAACTGACTATCGAGGATCAAACCGCATTGAATATATATGGAAATCAAATTTAGATAGGCGGCTCTCACCTCTAGCAGTCTCGCATACATTGAACTTGACTGGAAATGTCGGCTGCACAATTTCTATGCAGTCACGAACATTAACTGTTTGCAGCTTTCGCCACATATACACATATAAGCAATACAATAAAACAATAATTGATTGCGCGGGTGGTGGTAACAATTCTTTAAATCAAGTTTGCGAGCTTGAAGTAAACACCAATCCCATTGTATTTAACCAGTCGTCGAACAACATAACAAAACTACCGCCAGCCGCAACGCACTGACGCGTTTCGACCTTCCATGATCATCATCAGAGTACGACGGCAAACTGACTAGCGAGGATCAAACCGCATTGCATATATAAGGAAATCAAATTTAGATAGGCGGCTGCATATAAATTGTGCAGCCGAGGTGAGGGCCGCATATCTAAATTTGATTACCATATATATTCAATGCGGTTTGATCCTCGATAGTTAGTTTGCCGTCCTACTCTGATGATGATCATGGAAGGTCGAAACGCGTCAGTGCGTTGTGACTGGCGGTAGTTTTGTTATGTTGTTCGACGACTGGTTAAATACAATGGGATTGGTGTTTACTTCAAGCTCGCAAGCTTGATTTAAAGAATTGTTACTACCACCCGCGCAATCAATTATTGTTATATTGTATTGCTTATATGTGTATATGTGGCGAAAGCTGCAAACAGTTAATGTTCGTGACTGCATAGAAATTGTGCAGCCGACATTTCCAGTCAAGTTCAATGTATGCGAGACTGCTAGAGGTGAGAGCCGCATATCTAAATTTGATTTCCATATATATTCAATGCGGTTTGATCCTCGCTAGTCAGTTTGCCGTCGTACTCTGATGATGATCATGGAAGGTCGAAACGCGTCAGTGCGTTGCGGCTGGCGGTAGTTTTGTTATGTTGTTCGACGACTGGTTAAAAACAATGGGACTGGTGTTTACTTCAAGCTCGCAAACTTGATTTAAAGAATTGTTACCACCACCCGCGCAATCAATTATTGTTTTATTGTATTACTTACAAATCGTTTCTGGGGTGACTGTCTCAGGCAAAACGCTAAACGATGGGTCTCTGAGTGTGCCATTTGCCAGAAAAATAAGATCTCACGGCACACTCATTCTAAGTTGAAACATTTTCGAACTACTTCTCGCTTAGTCATCATCCACATCGACATAGTTCATCTGTAAAAGGTTCAAGGATTCAGATACCTTCTAACTATGCTTGATAGTTTTACACGATGGCCTGCGGCATTACCTCTTGGCAACATTTCTGCAGAAGAAGTAACTAACGGTTTCATCTCTGCATGAATATCCAATTACGATGTTCTCAATGAGGTTATTACTGACAGAGACACTTAATTTACTTTACTTTACTGCGGCTGACTCCTTTTAGAGGATAAGCCGGCTCCATTTCATGGGATGTACGGGTACAATTTTTTTATGCAGTTACCTTTTGATTTTCATGTATATATTTTTACATTATAATGTATGGCCCGCACATAAGCTCACACTGCTTATTTGGGTATAACCAGCTACATAGAGGTAACGCCTTTGTGTAGCAACACTAAGTAGTTATCAGCTTTATATCATAGTACAGGCCACTTTCAATGTATATTGAAACTTCATCAATTGCACAGTGACCACTCTACAAATATCATGACCACAACGTCGAGCACCCACTAGCTCCTTTGGTCGTATACAAACACATTGACGGCGATCCAACCTGCCCTGGTTTAAACTTAAACCTGGTAACTTCAGAGGCAATCTACCTTGGAATCATCACGCTGCGGCTCCCAAACCTTACAGTGCTCTATTTTGCCTCAATCGGTATGACCGTCCACTTCAGTTAACAATTTTTGTAGCAATTCTGAGTGGTTACTTGGTATCATATCATTGTTAAAGCAACCAAGAAGCATAATTCAGCTAAGCATATACAGTATGTTTTTATCGCTATGGACAGAAAAATAACCAGGTGCTTAGCTTGGTTCGAACTCTGCCATGCATTTCTTATCTAGCCTCGCCGAAATGAATATTTTTTTCTTTTTTAGGGAGGTAAGTGATGTAACGACTCAAAAACAATTCACTGACATATTGCGTAAATTAAATTCAATTTAATTTACGCGGCACCAATTAAAACAAGCGAAATTTGCCGTTAACCAATGGCGTGCGAGCTTTCGTTTTCAAACTATTTAAGCACGGTGAATTTACCATGCCAGTCAGTTATCACGTTTGCCTTCTGCTGTGCGCTACGTGTGCGTGCTGTCTTCTATCGCTAGCTTTCCATCTACGCTGATTTTTAGACTTGCTTCACACAGAGTGTCAATTTCAATCAAGCCAATCTTGTTGTTGCACAACTAGTGAGACGGAGCAACATCTAACTTTTCGACCTTAACGTGTGCCAGTTACCACAGATCTTCAACGAGACATTATTCAGCCTTCACACAGTCTCTCGCCACTGACGTCAATGCCAAAACAGTAGGAACACCAGCCATTTAACCAGAGCTGGTCTCAATTGTCTATGAGTATTTTAAGACACTGCTATATTAACTAACTTTTTCGAATTTGCCGGAGAACGCAATACGTACCTAATAAGGGCCCTCAACAGTACTAACTCAGCCATCCCTGGCTCCTAATTGATTTTGTAACGTCGAACGGCATTTACTTGAAGCTGGGGCGTTTACATTATTATACACTTTATCATTACGATATTTTTTCGATATATATATATATATACTTTCAATTCACGAAAGTTGCTGATTGTATAAGTCTGGATAAGAGACTGGGACAAATTTCTTCTCTTATACAATCACGTGAAAGCACACACACACAGACCAAGAAATGCTGGACTAAAGGGAACTTATTTAAAATGTGCATTTATTTACTCGAATCTTGCGTGAGACATTAGCTACAAATAAATTCGCCAGGACGCAAAGTTAAAGAATTTTATTTATTGAGAGTATGCGACTTAAGTAGTTCTTTTTATACTTGAAGACAAAGAAACAATCGTGAATTTTACATTGATCTTTATTATAAACCAAGTGGAGTTTCCTATTCGTTTAGCATATTTTGCTTCAAGAATATGGTATTTTAGAACTCCACTGAAGAAAAAACAGACGAGCTTGAACAAATTGACCAAATTTTTCAATCCGTTAAATATATATATATATATATATATATATATATATATATATATATATATATATATATATATATATATATATATATATATATATAAACATAGAACGTTTCGCCAAAAACACCCTCCTGGTAAAGATGAATAATCATCACGAATAAAATATTTGTTATAATTGGATACTTAAATACTTCATGCTTTATAACTAGGACTGGGCGACATAATGTTCTTTTACAGTTAACATATAACCATGAACAATCGAATTACAATGTTCGCTTCTTCTGGTTATATGGAAGTGAAAAAAGAGGTCAGATTCATCATTATCGTCTCTAAAGACAACAAGAAAACAGTATTTCATATATGATGTTTCACTGTCACATAACTAAAAGAAAACGAAAGTACTGCAAACGAAGCAATTGAAAACATAGACTGCTAAAGAAAAATTATTGGCGAAGACACATAAGAAACGAGGCAATCTAGATCTCTACGTAACAAAATCTTAGTCAATGTTAATGCAAAGCGACATTAGCAATACAGATGCCTTGCGGATTTCACTATATATCTCAATAAAAAACACCAAACCTCGAAGTTAAGTCTACCCAAATTAGACATGAAAATTAAGATGATTTCATCAGAAATTTGCAGACAGTTCTCACAAAGTTTCAAACGGAGTTCAATGATGTACACGTGGTTACATTCCTAGTTAACGAACAGACTCCATACTAGTTAGCCTGATTGTAGTTAACATAAGGCATTTCAGCCATGTTAAAATCAAACAATCTTGCTTTATATGTTAATTTGGCACTTCTTGAGAGGATAAGTCTCAATCTCCTACTAGTTACGAGCGATCTAGAGTTTATTTACCGCTCACATACAGCTATTACTTTATTGTTTGTATATCTGTGGAGCATTCATGTATTATGCTTACGTGAAGCTGTTTAGTATTATTGATAGTAGTAGAATTCTTGAGCAAGTTATTAAATCAAAGAAAACTTTAGTAGATATAGCGGCCATAGTAACACGTTAGTCCAAATTGGCTCTGGAGGATATACCGAATTTATTCATATCCAGTGTTAGTGAGTCTAAAATAAGTATAAATGGAATTCACTTTACCCTTCATATGCTCAAAAACAACAAAATTTTATCGGATACAAGAGACATTTCTTTATCATTATCTGCTCAAGTATCAACTAATGAACATATCTTTATATATATATATATATATATATATATATATATATATATATATATACATGGAACAAAATAGTAATATGTAAATATATGTAAATATATGTGTTTTGCTTTCCAAATTATGTAGAAAGATATGTTCATTAGCAGATACTTGAGGAGATAATGAGGAAGAACTGTTTATTGTATCTGATAAAATTTCTTTCTGTTTCTTCACAAAAAAAGGGTACAATGAATTTTAGTAAATATCGCATTTCAAAAAAAATATACAAGTAGATTTTCCACGAACACGTTTTGCTGGATCAATGACAAGAAAAACTTATTTCGTTTGATGTCGAAGTCTATTAAAAAATGTCCTTGTTGACAGAACCGTTGATTCCATTTTTAGGTTAATTTATAGCAATTAACTATAGTAAATAATACCTACAAGGTTTTAAATGAAAAATGTTGCGCGACAGGGAGTAGTCTAACTACCTGACCCTTGTTGTACCCAAAAAGGTGCTTGCATCCAGTCTTTAATTTTACTTCAAATATTTCGGCTTCCGGTTTTGGAAGCCTTTTTTGACAGAAGACACATACCACAAACAATTGGGTAATTACTAAGGCAAGAACACTAAAGATGTTTAATTCATCTTCAATTGTCAATATTTAACGCAATTCGATTTGAAGTCTTCTAGCTGATGTCTGCGTTTTCTTTCTGGTAACATCAAAACTAAATTATCCAATTTAGAAAAACTGCCATGCATATTTCATGAATTTTGAAGATAACTTCATAATCATAAATGAAGGTATAGAAAAAATAAAAAATAAAAGTTAGTATATAACTGAAAATTGTGTGTAGTGTGCGACAGCGTGATTCAGTGGTTAGAGCACCAGTCTCCGATGCGGACGTGCCTAGGATTCATCATCATGCAGAGCCATAAAAAACCAAAGTGACTAATTTTTCACTGTCATATAACCATAAGTCGTTCAGGCTCAGGATTGAGCCCTGCCCACGACAAATTCTGGAGAGTACGTGATTTGTTTAAATCTGCTATTGTACTGTCTGTGTGATTAGAGGCCTCATGGTGATATTGAAAATGACATATGGAAACGCCATCAGTCAACAATGATTAGATCGTACCTCATTATAATAGTTAGTGGGAACGATGTTGAAGCCTTCGGAAGAAAGGGACGAATCCGCACCCAGCCAAAAAGAAGACAAAATCAATGCGCACTTGAAAATTGAGATCAATCGCATCTTTGTGAAACTATTAGTTAGTTTATAATTAAAAATTGTGCGTAGTGTGCGCAAGCTGGTTCAGTTGTTAAAGCACCAGATTCCGATGTGAATATGCTCAGGATTGAGACCTGTCTGCGGCAAATTCTGGACAGTATGTGATGAGTTCCCAATAAGTACGAAACTGGTCTACTGTATTATACAATACTTAGTTTGTACTGACAAATGTATATACATTGTACCCTTCTTATGTGCAAAAACAAAAAGAAATTTTATCAGATATAAGAAAATTTTCTTTCTCATGGTCTTCTCAAATATCTACTCATGAAGATATCTTTATATATAAATTGGAAAGCAAAACAAGATAGAAATATGTGAACAAAGCGAGTGTGAAAAATAGAAACCAATCAAATTGCGTGCGTCACATCCAGTTCAAGCTCAATGCTTGTACGTGCTTCTTCTGCTTACATAAATCCGGCTGCAATTTGTTTATCCATAAGGCTTCGTATGTGGCTAGCTCTCTTTTGTTTTTGCATTTAGTAATTACTTTGAATGCTACGTCTGGAGAACATACGTGCGTTGTTTCGATGATGTGTTGCGCAATAGCAGACGTGTATTCACCATTTGATTTAAAACAGGCATTCAAGTTGCAATGTTCTCTCATTCGAGTAATTAACCGTCTGGTCGATCGGCCTACGTAAGTTGATCGACAACTTGCGCATGTATATTGGTAAATAATATTTGATATCGACATTAATGGCTGTTTCTCTTTGATTGCTGGTAAAGGCAAGTGTGTTACCCTAAATAACACTCGTAGTTTGGCTGCATTAAATGTGCGTGTCAATGCTGCTTCAACTTTCTTTTGTGCCATTCGGGAAACTGCATCCCCCTTAAATGGGATGTTTAGGTAGACGGTTTTCTTTTCTGGCCCATAGTACGTCTGTTTCTGGTTAACTCCCCTTTTAATAATTGATTCAATTAATTGTCTGGGATAGCCATTAGACATTAAATCGTTAATTGCTTTATTATATTCATTTTCTTTAGAATCTTGACTAACCAACCTGTCAATTCTTGAAAAGCAACCACGAACTGTTGATAATTTATATTGAAATGGCACAAAACTGCTGTAATGCAAATACTGTGCAGACCATGTTGGTTTATGGTAAATTGTTCTGTTTAATTTACCATTAGTTTCTTTCTTTAATAGTACATCTAGGAAAGGCAGACAGTCATCTTTCTCGTGCTCTGACGTGAAACCGATATTCTTATGTGCTTTGTTGAAACTTTGAAGCAATGTTCGTGATTGCGACCTGTTTTTAAGTACAAGAAAAGATATCATCCAGGTACCGTATATATTGAGCACATTTACTTATAAGCGTCACTCTTTTAATGATGTATTTTCTAGGTGCCCCCAGAAAAAATCTCAGCCAACACTGGAGACAAATGGCTTCCATTGTGACACCATCAGTCTGTTTGTAGATGTTTCCCATTAAAAACGAAATCGTACGTCTTTTCGTGCATAATAAGATAAGCTTGCGTAGAGTTTGACCTGGCACTGGCGATGGTAATATATCGTGTTCTACCGCTTTGACTATAATGTCAATCGGTTTCATCAATTGGAACATTTTGTAAACAGAGACGTAGGGCACCTAGAAAATACATCATTAAATAGTGACATAAGTAAATGTGCTCAATATATACATTACCTGGAAGATATATTTCTTGTACTTAAAAACAGGTCGCAATCACGAACATTGCTTCAAAGTTTCAACAAAGCACATAAGAATATCGGTTTCACGTCAGAGCACGAGAACGATGACTGTCTGCCTTTCCTAGATGTACTATTAAAGAAAGAAACTAATGGTAAATTAAACAGAACAATTTACCATAAACCAACATGGGCTGCACAGTATTTGCATTACAGCAGTTTTGTGCCATTTCAATATAAATTATCAGTAGATCGTGGTTGCGTTTTCAGGAATTGAGAGGTTGATTAGTCAACGCATTCTAAAGACATGACTATAATAAAAGGGCAATTAAATGAATCAATTATTAAAAGGGGAGTTAACAAAAACAGACGAACTATGGGCCAGAAAAGAAAACCGCTCTACCTAAACATCCCATTTAAGGGGGATGCAGTTTCCCGAATGACACAAGAGAAAGCTGAAGCAGCATTGACACGCACACATTTAATGCAGCCAAACTACGAGTGTTATTTAGGGTAACACACTTGCTCTTACCAGCAATCAAAGAGAAAACCAGCCATTAATGTCGATATCAAATATTATTTACCAATATACATGCGCAAGTTGTCGATCAACTTACGTAGGCCGATCGACCAGACGGTTAATTACTCGAATGAGAGAACATTGCAACTTGAATGCCTGTTTTAAATCAAATGGTGAATACACGTCTGCTATTGCGCAACACATCATCGAAACAACGCACGTATGTTCTCCAGACGTAGCATTCAAAGTAATTACTAAATGCAAAAACAAAAGAGAGCTAGCCACATACGAAGCCTTATGGATAAACAAATTGCAGCCGGATTTATGTAAGCAGAAGAAGCACGTACAAGCATTGAGCTTGAACTGGATGTGACGCACGCAATTTGATTGGTTTCTATTTTTCACACTCGCTTTGTTCACATATTTCTATCTTGTTTTGCTTTCCAATTTATATATAAAGATATCTTCATGAGTAGATATTTGAGAAGACCATGAGAAAGAAAATTTTCTTATATCTGATAAAATTTCTTTTTGTTTTTGCACATAAGAAGGGTACAATGAATTTTATTAAAGCTCGCATTTAAAAAAAAATGTATATATATAATTGGTCAGGTGTTTATATCAAGATCGCTACCCTGATTAATAGCGAAGGCTATTATATTCAGTTTACTGAAAGTCCGATAACCCACTATCAAATATACGGTCTTTTCTTGATATATAGTTATTGAGGCAGGAGGGGATAGTTCAAAAAGGAAAATTTCACTGAAGCGGACATGGTCTGGATAGTAAATCCATTACCAATGCAATGTCAAAATTTCATAAAAATGACATTTAAAAAAATTATTCTACATAACAAAACAGTTCTGTTATGAGGAATTGCAATGCCAATAAACAGTGGTGCTAAAATTATTTCATTGTTTTTGAAGATCCCACGGCGCGCGCGGTTTGAAATGGCTCTAATTTTGTCGCATCTTGAGAAAATCGTTTCAGAACTTCAGAACTCAGTGAAGGAGCTGAAGGATGAGAATAATCGTGACATGAATAAAGTGTCAAAACTGGAAACAGACGTTGAAGTGTATACGGCAAAATTGGAATTAGCAGAAAAGAAAAATGAATCTTTAAGCGCGCAAATTGTTCAATTGACTGATGTGTTAAATACGAAATTAGATAATTTAAAGACTGATGTTCAGCCATGGGTTGAGTTGGCTGAAATAACAGTGGAAAATGACTCATCAATCAAGAATAAAATAACAGGCGAAGAGATAATAAACATATTAGCGAATGAAGTATCAGCGCGGATTAGTAAACAAGAACAGCTAATTTTATTTAATCTTGATGAGAATGCTGATGTGAATGATGTCGAGAAATTAAATATCCTCATAAAGGATGAGACGCATGCTGATATTGCTAAATGTTTTAGAGTTGGAAAAAGATCCAATCGTCCTAGACCGGTGGTAATAAAGTTAACAAAGAGGCCAACAAATATACAGATTGAGGCCATCAATAAAAGGAAAGGTGAGAGTCCGAGTTTTAATAGCATACATATTGGTCGTGATAAAACATTTCTCCAACGAAAGTTGGCAAAAGCAAAAAAGCTAAAGAACAACCAGGAGCGGAGTCCACCTACTTCTGACTACGACATTATAAGAAATTTAACAAGAGAAGATACGAAATCAAAAAACGAAGTATCGTTAGTAAATGTTGTGGACAGCGGGGGGAGAGGAAGTATGGCTTCGAGGCCCGGAAAACGAATAGTAAAGAAGCCAATAAGGTTGAATCAGTAATAGTCGACACTTGTTTAGATAAGTCGATTTCTACATTTAATTTATTTTATGCTAACTTTCGCAGTGTTAAGAATAAGAACTTTTTGCTGTCTAATTTTATATTAAGTAACGACTTTGATTTTATAATATTATCTGAAACTTGGCTTAATAAGGATATTAAAAGTCATGAATTTGATATTCCTCAATATTCTTTATTCAGAAAGGACAGATCGCTGGATAAAAGAGGTGGAGGAGTACTCATTTATAGTAAATCGGTATTTAAGGCGAAAATTTTACATATTAGTGATGATAATGCTATCATTGATTTCCTATCTATACAATTTGATAATCTGATCTTAACAGCGGTTTACAGACCGCCGTATGCTACTTTATTTGATGATCAAACATTTACCAATTCTCTTCAATCTATCTTTGACCACCATGGCTATAATGTAGTGGTAGGTGACTTTAATAAGTTACAGGACTGTGAAATAACCAATTTTTTTCTAACCATGATCTCAAGCAGATTATAAAGGAATCAACTAGAGGTTCGCAATGCTTAGATCATGTATACTTAGAAATTGAAATGGTAAAATCGCACAGTTATGATGTTGTCAATTATTTCAAAGAATTGGATCACAAACAAATTATTTTACAATGGAACATCTTGAGTGGCATAACACAGAAACTAAGTTTTGAAAATGCACACGTGCACTGTTCCAGAATCAACTGGAATTTTTTTAGAGAATTAAGTATACTGATTGATTATGAGAGTTTTTATTTCTTGAATACTGATGAATTTGTTTCTTCTGTTTCATCGTTATTATCTATTTTATTTCAGGCAGCTACGTTTACGGACATTATACCGAAACGAATTAATAGGAAACTGTGTAAACTAAGAATTAAACGAGATAATATAATAAAGTGTAGTCTTATTAATAGTATTAAACAAATGAGATTAGATTCCATTGATAAGGAAATTAATTCATCACTGCTAATAATCCGTCAAAGATCAGAACGAATTATTTTGGCCAAAATGAAGAGTAATCCTAGATTAGGATTCAAACTCCTCACAGATTACAGTAAATACAAGGAAAAGTTAAAGCTTATTCTACCTGTGGATAAAACTGAGTATGGATTTCTCTGTGAATTGGAGGAAGTATTTGGCAATTTGATATGCAATCCACAGAATGGAAGAGATTTTATAGAACCATCTGATTCTTTGGGAGACCAGGAACCAGGACTTGTTATTGACAGTGATGAATTGATAAAATTGATGTTAAAAATCAAATCAAAAAACAAAAAGATCACCTTGGTATTTCGATTGATAATTTGCTTCAATTACCTTTAAAATTTATGAATGTACTCTGCAACTTTATAAACATAATTTTAAAGAATGGGAAATTACCAATTGATATACTAACGATAGTAGCTAAGCCGTTGCCAAAAGTAAGTAAGCCAACGTGCGCCAGTGATTATAGATTAATCTCTATTATCCCTTCGTTTTTGAAGATAATAGAACGATTGATACTTGATCATTTAGAACGTCAGCTTCCGGCTGATTTTGACTTATGTCAACATGGCTTTACGAAAGGTAGATCGACAACTACTAATCTGCTTTCCATGTGGAAACATGTAATTACATTAGACGAGAATAAATTAGATGCCTTAATTGTATTCATAGATATCTCAAAAGCTTTTGACACTATATCTTTTGATGCTATTTTGAATGCGATTAGTTTGTTAAACATTGATCCGAATATTTTTAGATTACTCAAATACTATCTATATAATCGCCAAATGAGTATTCAAGTAAACGATTTGATATCAAAATCGAAACGAGTAACGAGTGGAGTTCCACAGGGATCGAGCTTGGGGCCAATTTTATTTAAAATTGTATTTGCACATTTGGAAACTAAGATCCTTAACGGTCGAGTTTGCAAATTCGCTGATGATTTAAAAATAATCTTCCCAATTGATCCAAAGAATGTCGAATTCTCAAAAAATAATGTGACATTAGATTTGTATGATTTGAGCAAATATTTGATTAAATTAGGACTGAGAATTAACAATAAAAAGACGAGAGCTTTAAAAATAGGTAACAGAACAAACTTTCATTATGTGTATTTTCATGATGCTGTGATTAATGATGTGTTTGAGATTAAACTTATGCATGAAATTAAGGATCTAGGCATAACTATTCAATGTACAGCTTCTGCTGGGAGACATATTGAATGTATAGTAGGCAGTGCCAAGAAAAGATGGGCACTAGTAAATCGGAATATCTTATCAAATGATATAAAACTTCAAATGTATATCATATGGATTAGACCAGTACTCGAATATGCTGTCGCTACTTGGAATCCATTAAAAAATGGTTTGTCCGGTAAGATAGAAGCTGTACAAAGAAAAGTTGTGAAACATATTAGTCCTACTTCTTGCACTATATATGCCTCTAGATTACAGTTTGTATCATTGCAATCATTGTGGTTTCGGAGGATGTGCTATTGTATAAAAGTTTTCCATTTGAACCAGTGGACCGGTGCATATATGACTCCGATAAGAAAGAGTCATGAAGTTGGAACTAGATCTGGACATTTGGCTATATCTCCTCCTTTGGTGGGGAAAGTAGCGAGCAAGTTATTCTCTTTCTCAAAAATCTACAAAATTTATAACCAATTGCCGAAGGGGCTTAGAGAAATGCCTCCATCTAAGATGTCTTTTCAAATTTTATCTACTGAACTTGAAAAATTCTGCAATCCTGCTGAATTTTTTTATTTTGATTATGATAATACTTTCTCATGGTTGAATAAAAGACAAGGATAATTGTTATCGGAAACAGTTTTTCTTGAAATTTTTATTTCCCAGTTTTGTTTTATTATAATTGAAATGTTATGCACTATATCTTCATGTTAGTTAACATTACATACGATCAATTGCTAGTCATGGTTCTCAATTATTGCATAATTTAACACTCGATATATACCTCAATTGTTCCTAATTTGATGATGTATATATTATTCTTTCAGTTGAACTTTCTGATATTGTTATATGGTATAATAAAACTAGTGAGATATACTTATCTCATGAGATTAATTGCACAATTATTGTGATGTGATAAAAAATTTTTAAAATTTTTTAATATATATTGTACATTTTCCAATTTTATTATTTGATGGAATATGTGTGGTTTGAATCCAAATAAAGATATTCTATTCTATTCTATTATATTATAGAAGGAGGGTACAAAACGATTTTCATAAGCATACATGAAAAATACATATAAGACAAAAACAACGAAACCGTACCCACCTATAAAAATCAGCAATGAAATTAGCCACATTATAGGGCACGTAACACCCGATATACTTAAAACATAAGTGACTTCTCAAATACATAAAAATCGGTATTAATTTTTGTTTACATTTAAAAAGTCATTGATCGTCTAATGTTTGTTTACGCTACGGAAAACATGTAAAAAATTACTCTTAACGATAAGATATCTGCAATCGAATAGTCCAAATATGCTTTGTTTAAAAACATCTTAATTTAACACAGTTGACACGAGAAGAGAGTATTAAAAGCAACACCAATGGTTAAACGATTATTTAAATCCAATTATGTTTGCAGTTGGCAGTATAAACACAGTTTCGTACAGTGCAGAAAATGCAATTCATCTAGTAGACAGGTTTCGTCCTTATTGAACACACTGAGCCATCCTGCTGTAGGCTACACATGTATACGATCGTTGCATGCTATCTGGTGACTTATTAGTAGGAGTCAGTATTACGCCCTATAACCACTATATATTTTGTCAAAAAATGTGGGACAATTGGGCGGTATAATCTCCTATACGAATATGCGTACCAGCAGTAGTGGAGCTAATTTCATATAAAGTTTTCGACAATGCGACTTCAAAGCAAACTCACTATTCATAAATTATAATGAGTCTGTAAATTGTACCAACACTGCTTGTCCAGTCAGTACATGGTAAAAACTCTATTATTGCCGAGTTAGTACATAGTACCAACACATTGAATTTCAAAATATGCTAAATATCAACAAAATTAGGAATTACAATTACTTCTGAGCACATGTTACTCCAAAAAATCCATACATTCTGTGCCGCGTAATTGTCCCATATTCCTTGACCAAATATAGAGTTCGTATAGTACGTAGTACCGGCTTCTACTTATAAATCGCCAGTAAGCAGTAAAAGAATGTTCATTAGTAGATACTTGAGAAGAATATGAGAAATATTCTGCAATGCCGCGTTTCGCGTATGCGGGTTGTAGCTTTGCACCAACAGTTTCACAAAGATCCGATTGATCCAAATTTCCATTTCCGTATACGTTTTGTCTTCGATCGGGCTGGGTGTGTATTCGTCCCTTTCTTCCGTTCATACTAACCATTGCAAATGCGGTTCTATCTAATCTTTGTTTACTGGTGACGTTTCGGAACGCGATTTCCCGATCCATCATCAGGCAAATAGTCACATATATACACAGACCAATAATCACTACAACAGATTTGTGCAAATGTGGTAACCTCGTTTACGAAACAGTCCGAATTTTTTAAACAAAGAATTTGTCTCAGTAACTAAACTCAATATATGCATATGCCGAGCGCACATAAAACACTCACTCAAAAACTAAATATATATAAATATATATATATATATATATATATATATATATATATATATATATATATCCTCATCTATCTGCAATTTGCAGACTAAACCTTATTTATGATTACAGCTATCCCGGTAAAAATAATCTCATCTCCTGTGCGGAATGTTGCTTGGAACCGTCCATGTTCGGAAACTGAACCTTAACCTTGGTGATGTTTTGTGTATTTTATGGATTCATCTGATTGTACTGGTGGCACTTCAGTGTTGTTAGAGCTTCTCCTACCATAAATTTAACTTAGCAGTTATACTACTAAGGATCTTAACCCCTACTAGTAATAGGAAACCTGGCATTTTTTGATGCTCACGCATTAAAAAATTTGATAGATATGCATCAAGCAATAAAAATTATTTAAATCAAGGTATATACAATTGTATTGGCGTTTATCTCTAGCTCGCTGACATGATTTAAAGAAACAGATTATTATGCTTGTGTAATGTTGTGCTGCAGAAGTAGTAGCAGTAGTATTAATTTAGCCCTCTAAAATCAGGTATTTACAACTAAAAGGCCGCAAACCATGTATAATTTCTGAAATTAAGACAATTGAGGCCATAAATAATTGCCCAGAAACCTTGTCTATATAACTATTGGTTACTAGGAATTGACGAACCAGCAGTTCTTTATGTTTACAAATAATCACACATTAGCGTTAACAAAAAATAATTGCGAGAAACCTATAAAAAGAAATCATAATCTTTGTATTTATGTAGCCTATTACAACGACTCCGCGGCTTGCATCTACAATAATGAGGATCACTCTGAACCATTGCGATTGGCTTTGATGTACGGACGTGGTTGCTTAGGTCGTTTCTGAAATATGGGCTGAGGTCACTAAAACACCCCGTGAAGCGTAGATTGGTTTTGGTGGCAGGATTATTGACGTGGAATACGCTGACGATGCTGTTCTAATCAAAGAAAAAGAAGAAAAACCACAAATAGACATTACTTCTATTCAAGAAATGTATATCCGTTACGGTCTGAGGATAAATTCTTAAAAGCTGGTCGTTATGGTCAGTATAAACGAGTCTATGATCGTGCTAAATGTGTCATATTGTCAGATGTCAAAAATTTAGTTCACTTAATATTTACGGTGACGCAAAATGAATCGGCTTTTGCTGAGATTTCTAAAAGTAAAAATTTTGTATCTGCTGCTATAAGAAAATTCGGTGAATCCCATTGAAATGAACAATTTATTTTATCAAGTAGCCAGTCCAGGGTCTTCAAATCAAGCATGTTTTGGTCCTATTTTATGCTGCGCCTACTGAAGCTTTCAGCGCCAGGTAAGATTTGTAAATTGACGTTGCCAGTTAAGCGTCATGGAGGCATTAATCAAGAGTGCAATTTAAAAGCCGACCAGTTCTCTGTGCCAGCACCAACGAGCCTTTAAATGGAGCATCGATTGCGCTGGGTGGAATAATTTCAATTTCTTGTCGTCAGGTCTCTAAAGTTAAGCCGTTAGATAACTGGAACCGCAGTAGGTGTAGGCAAGCCATCTCTTGACTGCATAATAATATAGACGATATCGGTCATTTAATCATGGCTCATAGTATCTTTTCTATTCATGAGACAAATTAATGGACGAAAAGCTGTGGGAATCTAGTGATAATCCGGGTATAGTAGAGAGACCTGATTAATTCTGCCTTATCGGCTTAGGCTCTTCTGAACCTACCGTGCAGCAGATATAGATTTTCTTTAATTTTATTATGTATGTATGCAATTTTGCATGTAAGCATCAATAAACGCGACCAAACATTCATTAGTTCGAATCTCATTTTAATTAACCAGTCGCTGAACAACATGGCAAAACTACCGTCAGTTATGTTGCTCGTCGACTGGTTAAATAAAATGAGATTGGTGTTTACTTCAAGCTCGCAAGTTTGATTTGCAGAATTATTACCACCACTAGCGCAATCAATGCTTGTTTAATTCATTTTTGCAAGTTGGAAGACCAATTGATATCAAAACACAGCACAGTATGTAAAGGTGGGGTGAATAGATCAGATAATTATAAATAATAATTAATAAGAATATGTGGATTTTATTATAAGTATGAACTTCAAATAATCATATAGAAATAGAATTTTATTATACAGAAATAATAAGAAACGCATACTTCCTTATGCCTATAGATGGCAGTATAATAATTAAAAAAAAAAATATAATAATAATAATAATAATAATAATAATAATTTGATATATATATATATATATATATATATATACATATATAAATGAAAGTTTGTTTGTATGTATGTCCACAAATAAAATGAAAACGGCTCCGCCGATTCGCACCAATTTCGCTACACCAATTCTACCACTTCCCGGAAAGGCCACTATCTATATATAGGATTTAGATTAGTTGCTTGCAAGATGATATTTTCAAAATTGAACCACAATGCGTAGGAACTATTGTTTACTGTTGCCACGCACCATTTATCCCAATAGACATGCCGTTTGAATTCAAGCGTTTACTGTTTCCGATGAGACTTGCTATGGCAATGACCTTCAACAAAGCGCAAGGACAATCTCTGCAATTTTGCGGATTAGATCTGAAGACGCCATGCTTCTCTCATGGGCAACTTTAAGTGGCCTGCTAACGAGTCGAACGACCATCTGATTTGTACGTATACACACCGGAAGAAAGACCAAAAAAGTTGTGTATTCACAAGCACTGCTGTATTTAATTTAATTTAAATTATAATTTCACATTTTTTTATTATCAAAAAGAATTAGTTTCCACAAAAGCTGATGCTATGTCTTGAAATTTTATCAAAATTCTCCATAAATTTGAATTATTGTGAGGTCGCAGCATAAAAATAAAAATAAAGATAAAAATAATTATTACTATTAATAATAATTGAAAAGATTGAAATTAATAATAATCATGAAATTCATTATTAGTAAAAAAAATTAAATAATATTTATGGTTTCTATTTATTTAAATTATTATTATTTGTCTCATCAGTTAAATGATAATAATATGATTATTATTATCATCATTTTTAATATAATTTGTAGTATCGTTTTCATAATCATTTTTAATTAATATAATTATTCTTGTTGTAATTATGATTAGCAGGATTAATCTACTACTGTTTTTTTTAAATTAATATTATTTTTGATATTATTAGTATAAATATTACTAATACTTCTACTTCTTCTAATACTACTATAATTATTATTATTTAAAATTTTATAACTACTACTGCTACTATTATTGCTACTACTACTACAACAATTCGACTGCCAGGTTGCTCATATGTGATTGTAACAAGTTAGTTCAAATACGATTAGAATGATAAAACAAAGACAGCTTGAACGGAATGTATTATCTCGTGTACATTCGTTTCGTGCTTACTGGCGACTCTTCAGTAGAAGCCGGTATTACGACCTATCATTATCATGTAAGTCCATACAAAAAAGCCAAAGTAGACTAATTTTTCAATGCCATATAACCGTAAGAAGCGAACATTATAATTAGTATTGTCCAATGTCATATGTGAACTGTAAAAGAACACTAGGTCGCCCATTTCTAGTGAGTAATGTTTATATTCGGAATTTTCCTTCTGCTAGAGGAATGTTGGAAAATAGGACGGAAAAGGCACTTATAAGAATGTTCACACCTGCAGTAATGAAGATAACTTCATATAAAGTCTTTAAAAATACGACTTTTTAGCCAACTCATAATATGTAATATATATACAAAGTCTGTAAATGGTACCAACACTATAGCTATTGTTTCAGTACACGACACCAACATTATGGTACCGAAATAGTGCATGGTACTAATACTATGTTTGTGAATTTGATGCATCGTACCAGTACAATGGATTTCAATTTATGATAAAGCTCACGAAAATTAAGAATAAAAACTAATTCTGCTCACCTGTTACTCCAGCAAATCCATACACTCTGGCCTTGATCGACATTATGTACCAAATCTCGCGGTAATCATGCCATCTTTAAATTAAATATATAAAAGTAAGATGATGTTTGTGACGGTGAACTACTATATGTACAATTGCCTATTAGGTGTTGCGCACCTAGTAACAAATTAGCTCAAATATGACCAGAAGAATAAACCAAAGGCAGCATGAACGGAAAGTATAATCTCATGTAAATTCGTTTCGTTTTTTCTGGTGACTCATCAATGTGAGCCGGCATTAGGCCCTTTGAGTAAAGAATGTGGTAAAATAGAACGGTACAATCTTCTATACGAATGTATACACCTGCAGTAGTGAAGATAACTTCATACAAAGTCTTTGAAAATGCGACATCATAGACAACTCATTATATTTAATATTGAATAGTTATACAAGGACATGCAGTTTTCACGAAATCGTTACAAATTTACAATTGACCGCATTATAAATTATTCGTAATTTCAGAAGCAACAGTGTGGGAAAGCGGTTCTAATAATATAAACAGCACGTTTTGTGCATCAGACATACATCTTCAACCCTATCCGCGATAACACGTCTCTGGTCCCACAAATAGTTATCGACAAGAATTGTATTGCATAAAACGGCGTTGTTAGTAAGTGCATTTCCTGTCTCGTCCACTTCCAGGCCTTCCTCGTTAAGCAACGATTTCACGTATTTGACAATTAGCTGGATTGCGTGAATCGTTGCACCTCTTATCTCAACCTCCATTGGATCGCCGTTTGCAATTTCTCTTCCTTGTGATATTATATTTCTTAATTCATTATCTTATTTGATAATGTTGTAGTAAACCAACATCTGAGGAACTCTATAATCTGCGAAAGCAGTGATGCGTTCAATATCGTCAAGCCGTCCTAGATCTCTTCCCAAAAAGCAAAGCCACAAGTCCGCTGCCAAAATTTGTGCACGTTTTAAAAATCTAACAGTTTGGCCCATATAAACAGCGATATCGTTGAATGATGAGAACATCTCACAGACTCTGTTTACCAAAGTAACAACGGAATTATTACATTGAAGTTAATGATTGGATCACAGAAGAATCAAGTATGTCAATACCTTCATCTATTGCACGATTTACAGCAGCACACATAGACCAATATCCTGTATACTCTTCATTTCTATAGACCACTTTGAACTTTACTGATGTATCCGACCAGAAGGAAAAGTTGAGTAGATCAGTAACAAATACCCATTGTGCGGCCCGATAATCGTGTGTGTTAGGGGTTAGAGGATGCGACCTCCATTTCTCAATAGTATGCTGTTTGTTTGTAAACACATCCTTAAGATTGTTTGCGAATTCTTTCAAACCATTTTAATTTATTTTAACAAATTTAGCATGCCTTACAATGAACTCCGCTGACGCATCTGGCCAGTCCACGGTGCCCATAATTCAATTTATATATACAAAGTCTGTAAATTGTACCAACACTATGGCTATTATGTCAATGCCCGATATTAACATTATGGTACCGGAAAGGTACATGATACCAACACTATGGTTGCCGAGTCTGTACATGATATCGATCATAATAGAGTAACAGGTGTTGAGAAATTGTTTTAATTCGCAATTTTGGTGAAATTTAGCATACATTGAAATGAATTATGTTGGTACCATGTACCGACTTGGCAACCATGGTGTTGGTAGCATGTACTGTTAAGAAATAAAAATGATGGTAACGCGTACTGAAGCAATAGCCATATTGTTGGTACCCATTACAAACTTTATATATATATATATATATATATATATATATATATATATATATATATATATATATATATATTTTTTATAGTAAGTTGGCTTTGAAGTCGCATTGTCAGAGACTTTGTATGAAGTTAGCTTCACTACTGCAAGTTTACACATTCCTACAGGAGTTCCTACAAACCTATTTTTATCCATTCCTCACCCAAATATGTAGTGGGTATGGGGCGTAATATCAGCTCCTACTGATGAGTCGCCAGTAAGCACGAAACGAATGTGCATGAGATTATACTTTCCGTGCATGCTGGTTAAATTTGCACTAATTTGTTCCGAAAATCCTAATACACAATTTCATATATATATATATATATATATATATATATATATATATATATATATATATATCAGTTCTCCACCACAAACAGTATCTAAAATGTTACTCATATGTTATAGTATTGTTGAACAATTCGTGGTTTTTATTCGGAGCCGTGCCTGTAAATGACGGGTTTTTACTTTAAATTTATTAAATAGTATACTGTAAAAATATTTTTGCAGATTCACATCGCGATTAAATGCACCGCTGCGCAAAAACAAAAAAGCACTAACCAACACACGAGTATAAAAATATGCGCTCATCAAACTGTGAGATGTTAACTATTTGAGATAAGAATATTCCAGGACAAAGTACAGAAATTTATCTTAATGAACCGAATAGTACAGCTTCACGATGAAATAAACGGTTGGAATTTTTTCAGTTTCTTTCACGAAAATCACTGATTCTGTGGCGTTACTGCGAACAAAATTTCGTTTAACTACCTATTTCATTGTGATATCAAAGTCTGTAGAAATCTTACGGAATGGGTGAACCATTGGAAGAGAGCCAGCAGCTATTTTTTGCCGCATTTAATGTCAATGGAGCGTTTCGAACTAGAACTATTGATTATGTAGACTACACGATTTGTCGAGAAATTTTATCTTTGTGCAAATTCGGATCCGTCTATCGACTGCATTTTAATTTATTTCAAATGAAACATAAAGCTTCAATTGATAAATTTTGAGCCTTTAGAAAATGTGTGAAATTAAATTTATTGTAAAGTAAGCCGCAAAGACATAAATATCGTATTAAATTGTAACGTCCGAATTTCATTCAGACAAAATTTATGGAAAGGTACATCGCTTTTGAACAGCTACTTAAATTTCGAAATCACCAAAAAATAAGATAACAACTGACGCTGTTAAATCAACGCAATTCCTCTCAGCCAAAGATAATTGTGCATTTAGTATTGCGCACCTAGTGCAAATTATTTTAAATGAGTTCAGAAGGATAATTTAAACTCAGCATGAACAGAAAATTCATTTCGTATTTAATGGAGACTCGTCTGTAGGAACTGGTATTTCGTCCTAAATCAACTTAATATTTGGGTGAGGAATGTTCAACAATTTGATGTACAATCTTCCGTACGAATGTGTAAACCTGTAGTAGTAGTAGTAGTAGTAGTAGTAGGGCTAATTTCATATAAATTCTTCGATAATGCTATTTCAATGTCATCTCACTATACTATAATATATACCGATTCTGTAAATGGTATCGACACTACGGTTTTTGAATTGGTAGCCGATACAAACAATATAGTTTCCGAATAGGTACACGTTCCAATGCTATGGTTGCCTATTCGCTATATGATACCAACGTAAAATGGATTTCAAGGTATTCTAAATTTAACCTGGTGACTTTTCTCAGAGACAGCAATACAACCAATTTAGTAACTGATTATTCGTTGCCCTATAACCATTGATAAATAAGATATAAAAAATCTATCAATTAAAGAAAATTGAAAATGAAATATAATAATCTAAAACAACAAAAATTTTGAGAACGATTTTCAAAGAAGATCTATTTCAGATGGCGTTATTTACCTAATTATTACAGAAACTATTGTCAACATATATATCTACGCAACACCACTATGATAAACTCAGCTTTTACGTAAGACAATATCTCTAACACACTTTTTTACCGTTTTTACTGTATCGCGTCATAAAAGCTACTGAACCTCGCTGTTAATGCTGTTCAATTAAAAACAAAAGATAAGATCATTCCACTAAATCTCTGTAACAAGATCTTAATTTGATGCCATTGTAACACGCGGCTTTGCGTTACAACCCAACGTTGTTCAATTTGACAAATATAGTGCTCTTTAAGGTCAAATAATCTAACTCGGTTTTTACACAATATTTCTCTTAACTGTGATTTTAGAAACAATCTCTGTTAGTTTCAAGCAGTTTTTATTGAGATTTCTTGAGCGACAAATTTAATTGTAATTAATAGGGTTTTGTTTAATAAATATAGACACCCGCGCGCAATACGCAGGTAACTTGCGGTGGATTATTTTGCATACGTGGATTGATTGACTTTCTTTGCATTCAGATATGATTTCACGCATCAGGACATCAGATGTTCCTCAATCACATTCACAAAATTCTATAGGTCAATGGAATATTATAATTGAAACATACAAAACCTAGCAAACAGGAGAATAATTATTTGTGATGTTTTTTCAAAACTGTTTTTACACCATTTTTATCTATTAATTATCAGTGGCAATATTTACCAGTGACTGTAAACTAAATTGCTAATCAATCTGGCTTTATATCATCATATATATTTTCAATTACTTTCATGTATTCATCACGATTCAGACGTTTTAGTTCCTGATAATTACTTGTGTATAAGACATTCAATTGTGTTGACAATATGTCATTTTGTTGCCATCTAGATCACGGTCCGTTTTGTTTTACTGTGAATTGATTCATGCTTAGCTACGCCACTTGCAATAAACGTCTGAACATAGATGAGTTTTCTTACTTGAACCATCGAAAAATGTCAGGGACTGATCATGGAACGGGTGGGGATAACAACCACCATTAAAATGTAGTAAATCTTTACTAAATAGACAGCTACACCGCAAAAGCTTTTACTATAACTACAAAACATCCTGCATAAATGGTGCCCCGTTTCATCGAACTCACAGCCAATAAAGAATTAATCAGCATCTAGCTTTTGAAAACATCAAGCAATTTGGATGAATGCCACGAAAGAAAGTAAATCCTAAGACACAAATTACAGAAAACCACCCTCTCGAGATCACAATGCTCGAAAACAGCCGCAAGATGACGGGTGAGGACGATGCAACACTGCCATCTATTCTCGACAACACTCACACACATAAGATGACGTCCAGCTCAGGAAATGCAGGAAGCCCGGTGGTGAGCCCAGCAACAGGCCGCACCAACACATGGACACAGTACAAAATATGCCAATTCGATCCAGACTACCTTGACGAGTGGGTCGACGATGTTGCTTTATTGGCCAAGGTGTCCAATATAACAGACGAGGGTTCAATATTTTTGAGGGCTTGGGAGACAATCCCAATGTCTTTCAGACGCGGATTTAAAGACATCCTGCATCAATACACTGAGGGAACATGTGCACAGCCATGGCAGAGCCTGCAACGCACCGTCAAGCAGCGCCTGACACCAGATCGAGAAGACAGGCTTACAGAATTGATGAGCCAGATATCCCTAGGTAGCCGCACGCCTTCTGAGCTATTTAGGGAGATGGAGCAGAAAGCCTTGGAATTCAACCTGCCCAAGGAAATCTTAATGCGACTATTCATACAGAAGCTCCCTCCGGCACTCCAAGAGATGGCCACGTTCCTGCGCGAATCCTTCGAAGTGCAAGACGACGTTCTGCCGACACGTCTAGACAAGTGGTGGAAGAAACACCACTACAGCTCACCTGCCTCAGAGAAAGGTTACATCACCTCACGACTGTCCGAATCCCAATCCACCGCATCATCAGCCGGAACAAATGTCACCAATGAGCGCCTCATCAGCCTGCTCGAGAACCTCACCGTCAGGCCAAATTCGGCCTCAGTCGATGCCGTCCATAATAGACGCGACCAGAGCAGGCGTGACCAGCGTCGACCACCGTCCCGAAATAGCGCCAGGAGGTCGACGTCGAGAGGCCGGGCCACAGTTCCACAGTTACCGGCGGAGTGGTGTCCGAATCACCGCAGCTATGGCCACTCCACACGCTATTGCCTCAGAAACGGCTGCACATTCCCGCGCACAGACGCGACGTTCAAGTGGGCGCGGTCACCTTCAACAACTCAGGAGGATCCGCCCATGGAAGGTTCGGAAAACTGCTGGGGTCAGCCTCCTCTGCGGCAGTAGAGGCTGATCACCCCAAGATCGTTGGCCGCTCCACGTCTGATGGCTCGAAGCACGTTGCTTTTGCGGTAGAGCGCAATCAAACTATTGTATTTACAGCGACGGCTCCAGTCAAGTCATGCTTCAAACGCCCAAATGCCAGCAACCAGTCTCATCGTCAGTTGCCACTATCACATCTTCTCATCCGGACGCAAACTCTGGCGAATTATTTCTCATAGACACTGGATCAGATGTAAGCTTACTACGCCACAATTATTTCGAACCTACCCACCCAGTCGACACCAGCAGTCTTACCTGCGCCAATGGCTCCAACATAGCGACGTTTGGGGTACGAGTACACACAATCTCGTTCTCCAACTCAAAAAGATGTTTCAATTATCCTTTCATCATTGCCAATACGACAAGAAACATCATTGGACGTGACTTTCTCGAACACTTCGACCTTACTATTCGTCCAAGAACACGAGAGATACGCACTGCAGACAATCAGTTGCTTTCATCAGCGCTAAAACATACAACTAGCGCCGAAGCAGTCTCATCCATACAGCTAATTCCTCCAGTTCCTCATGTACCAAAACTGGATGATGTTCTGAAACGTCATGAATAGATTTTCAAACCTATCTCCTTTATGCCCGATCGCAAGAGAAGCGTGCCATCACAGCCCATCGTATCATCTTATCGAAACCACTTCCTCATCCTCCACGAGCTGTCCAGTGGCACCACACAAACATAAGGCCGCCGAGCAAGAATTCGCCATGTTACGTCAACAATGCATCTGTACGCGACCCAGCTCACCTTATGAGTCGCCTGTGGTAGTAGTCCCAAAGAGTGAAGCAGCAACATTCAGGGTTTGCGGGGATTATCGTATTCTCAATTCTTGCACACAGTCTGATTCGTACATCCTGCCAAATCCAGCTGTCCTTCTCATGCTGTGTATTCGAAACTCGACCTAGTGAAAGCCCACTATTAAGTACCAACGGACAAAGACTCCGTATCATATACTGCACTCAGATTCACCGGAGGTGGCACTCACGAACATCATTATATGCCTTTCGGTCTCAAGAATGCCTCGCAAACTTTCCAACGCGTTATGGTCGAAATACTAGATGGTCTACCATTTGTAATTCCCTACTTAGACGATATCCTGGTATTCTCCAACTCAATGTCCGAACATATACGGCATATTGACATTCTAATCACACGTCTAGCAGACTATGGCCTCCGACTTCATGGCAACAAATGTGTCTTTGCACAAAAATCAATTGAATTCCTCGGTCATCAAATTTCCGAGAAAGGCATGACACCTATACCTGCTAAGGTTTGTGCTATTCAAGATCTACAGCCTCCAACCACCGTTCGAGCATTACGAAGATTCTTGGGCAAGATGAACTACTATTCTCGATTCGTACCCTGCCTTGCCAAGATTCTGGCACCTCTTCACAAATATCTCGTGCCAGAAAGCCGTTTTGTCAAGAAATCACAACTGATTCAGCTCAACGTGGACGACATGCAGGCTTACGAGGATGCCAAAAGGGCCTTATGCAAAGCGACCATGCTACATTCTCCTGATTGGTCTCAACCTTTTGAATTGATCACTGACGCATCCGACGTTGCCATAGGCGCAGTACTTCAACAGTCCATCAATGGCATACACCGACCTATCGCCTTCTACTCGCAAAAACTACAACCTCGCGAGACGCGATATGATACATTAGGGAAAGAGTTACTCGCAATCTACCGGTCGATCCTACACTTCCACACCTATCTGGATGGCCGAAAGTTCAAGATCTACACAGACCACCTTCCTCTACTCCCGATGCTCAGAGGAAAGAAAGAGTATTTATATTCACGACGTGTCAACTCACAACTTACACGAATACACGAGTATGAATATGAAGTCACTCATGTCAAAGGATCAGAAAACGTGGTCGCAGACTCCCTAAGCCGTCCTGCAGAACTCTGTGCCTCTATCCTGTGTCCTTCACCTATAAGCACTCAGGAATTGCAAGCAGCTCAGCAAGATGATCCATCACTTCGGACATTTGATGTCAATCGCCTGAAAACATTTGATTATGATGGAACTCTGCTGCAGTGTGAAATAACTGGCGTGGGCCTTCGGCCGTTTATACCTGAAAAACTCCGTCACAAGATCTTCGAGGTTTACCATTCAATGAGCCACCCATCTGGCGAAGCCTCAGTGGAAATTCTATCCAGAACGTATTTTTGGCCTGGCATGCGGCGAGATGTCAAGAAGTGGTCAAAACAATGTCTAGAATGTCAGAAATGCAAAGTGACGAGACACACCAAAACGGCGCCACAAGTCATCCAAGTGCCAATGTCTGGTTCACGCACATACACGTTGATCTTGTAACCTTATCTGCCGTGAAAAATATACGATATCTAATGTCAATACAGGATCGCACCACTCGATGGAATGAGGCCATACCACTGCCAGACATGAAGCAAGACACTGTCAGTTATGTTTCAGAGCTCAATTTATTCGCTCCAATTGGTGCCCCAGCTGAAATGAAAACCGATCGTGACGCACAGTTCCTCGGCGAAGATTTTGCAGCCCTACTGAAATACTATGATGTCAAACACTCCGTGACCGCGGCTCGCAATCCGAGATCAAATGGTTTCGTCGAAAAGCCCCACCAGGAACTGAAAGCGACGCTCAAGGCCAGCCCAGAAGAAAATTGGCTTGCGGCTTTACCGAAAGTACTCCTATCAATGCGTACCAGACCTCGTGAGCCGATCAAATGTAGCTCCACTGAAATGGTATTTGGCGAATGTCTACGGCTGCCTGACGAACTAGTCCGATCACGCTCTGAAACTGCGATTACGATGAACGATCCAGCATTTCTGTTTCCACTTCACAGTTACCTACAGTATAACGCTCAGAATCGGCCGATCTGTCCTGAACGTCAGCAACACAAAAATTTTGATAGTTGAAAATGGTTCTTTGTCAACGATGACATGGATAACATAATTCTAGCCAAACCGAAGCGCGGTCCTTATCGTGTGTTAGATCGACGTCAGAATTACATTATTTTGGAGATTAATGGCAAAGCTGAAGCTGTTGATCCAAATGACCCGCTGTTCCGCGATGTTGACCTATCTGGCGACGAAGAAATGTTGATTCCACCTCCAGACAGTTTTGCTGACCACGGACTGACGCCCGACATCTCACCAACTACCGAGCATGAGATTATACTTTCCGTTCGTGCTGCCTTTGGTTTATCCTTCTGGTCACAATTGAACTAATTTGTTATTAGGTTCGCAACACCTAATACATACTTGCACATATTTAGTTCTCCGCAACAAACAGTATTTAACCAAGCCAATTGACGCCGTCACGACGCTGCGAGATATAGAGGAACCAGAATCAGTGTCGACAGACCCAACATCAGTGGTTACTCGTTACGGAAGAGCCATAATACCTCCTGTAGGGTTAACCCCTTCATTGTGTATTAATTTTTATTGTCGGGGGGTGTATGTAAAACGCAGTTCCTCGTTACAACCCAACGATGATCAATTTTGACAAATATAGTGCTCTTTAAGGTCAAATAATCTAACTCAGTTTTTACACAATATTTCTCTTGACTGTGATTTCAGAAACAATCTCTGATAATTTCAAGCAGTTTTAATTGAGATTTCTTGAACTGCAAATTTAATTGTAATTAATAGGGTTTTGTTTAATAAATATAGACACCCGCGCGCAATACGCAGGTAACTTGCGGTGGATTATAGTGCATATGTGGATTGATTGACTTTCTTTGCAATCAGATATGATTTCACGCATCAGGACATCAGATTTTCCTCAATCACATTCACAAAATTCTATATTTCAATGGAAACATGCAAAACCTAGCAAACAGTGGAATAATTATTTGTGGTGTTTTTTCAAGATTGTTTTTGCACGATTTTTATCCATCAATTATCAGTGACAATACTTACCAGTGAATTCAAACTAAATTGCTAATCAATGTGGATTTATATCATCATATATTTTCAATTACTTAGATGTATTCATCAAGATTCAGACATTTGTGTTCCTGATAATTACTTGTGTATAAGACATTCAATTGTGTTAAAAATATATCATTTTTTTCCGTCTAGAGCACGGTCCGTTCTGTTTGACTGTGAATTGATTCATGCTTAGCTACACCACTTGCAACTAATGTCTGAAAATTAATTATTTTTCTTACTTCACCCTTCGGAAATTATCAGGGACTGATCATGGAACGGGTGGGGATAACAAACATCATGAAAATGTAGGAAATTATTAATAAACAGATAGCTACCCCGCAAAAGCTATTACTATAACTACAAAACCTCCTACACCATATCATTTAGAGTTTCCAACCTAAAATTATTATAGTAAAATGCTCTTCTAAACTTTTCTTCCATATTTAAACAAAATTAACTGCAATTTTTGGTCTTGTTTATTTAGTAAGCATGATCGATATTGTAAATGAAAGTATTTGGTGACAAGATTGCTTGTTTATATTTTATGTGGTTTCAAATAACCACCGCGGTTACCACTGAATCCTAACAAGCAGAATGTGTATGTGGCCTCTTAAAACAGTGTGCAGTTACACATTTATATCAAGCCCTTATTGGAATATATTAACACAGAATAAACTAATAGAACGTGTACGCTCGTAAATTTAGCATTAGAATAATGCTTCTTACCATTTAGCTATTAATAACTTCATCCAAACCGAGCGGCAACATCACATCATAGAGCTATCCGGATACTCAGAAAATAGTTGATTATCAATTAAGTCTGTAACATGGAGGAGGACCAACAACATACTTAACTTAAAGAAATTGAATTTTGTGCGTAGTGACGAAGAGAGATTTGTTGCATTGCAAATTTGAAGCCAAGAACATGCCAATAACTTAAATTAGGACTGATGCGAATACAAGAGACTTTTCACGCAGAAGCGACAGAATTAAGAAGAAAAAGAAGTAGATTCTAGATAATGCTTGAGGCACCAGCCCAGTCTCAAGAATAAATTTAAAAAATAAATAATTTAATCTGTTTAATTAAAATGACGCGCTTTATAAAAGCTAATTTATATAAATAACGTGATTCAATAATGAAATGTGTGCTATCTCTAGTATAAGTTCCAGTTCTATTTTGATGGAGCTGGAGTGTAATTCAGCAGAAATAAGGAACACATTAACCGTAGAGTTAGAAAACTTAAGGTTTCGTATAGGTCTAAATATCTCGGCAAAGTCGACAATTATGATGTCATCTAAGATCCTAGTTAGATGGACTCATTGACAAACGGCGGAAATGCGCCATCCAATATGAACTTTTAATCCGAATCAAGATTAACTAAAACGACCTTTTTACATGTATTTCACTTAAAACTTTACTAAATGAAGTCATTACCGGTGTATTCAATGGTAATTGAAGCATACCTTCACATTCTGCCTAACGAACACCAAAACGTCTGTAAATGATGTCAGTAAGGCATCTTGCGGTGACCTTAGTAAAGATAGAATTGACAAAAATAATTGAACTGTGTGAGAGTAATGACACATCTTTTTCGAATGTCAACGCCAAACTTACATTACAAAGATGTGGGTACATATTACAAGAAACAATGCACATCTAAACAATTTTTGCATATAAAATAATATACTCTCAAACATTGCAATTAAAAAAGCATCATTACGAACTGATACATTTCGAACATTCATGGTCGTGAACAAATCAGGACGCAAACAGACTAATAAAAATTAGGCCACAGTGCATAATTAATTTATTAGAAATTAGATACACTGCCATCATTCCTAACATTCAGGAAAAAATTCTATTTTGGTGGAAATGTAGCTGCAACAATTCAATGCTTTCCGAAATATAAATATTTCGCAGCTTTTGCCGAACATGTAAAGGTTAAACAAATGAGGTTATGATACTTCCTTTTATATATCATCATCATCATCATCATCATCGTGCACAGCCATACAAGAGCAAAAGTGTCTCACTGTCATATAACCATAAGTCGGTCATGGTTATATGTGGACTGTAAAAGAAGACAAGGTCGTCCATTCCTAGTGAGAATAATTTGTATTCGGATTTTCCCTTCACTTAGATAATCTGTCAAATAAGGCTGATAAGCAATATCTGCCCAGATGCCAGTGGCCAAAGTTTCCTTCATCAGCGGAAACTTGCCCTTAGCGATTGGCACGAGCGCTCTCAATCAGTCAAACACATTTAGAAATTAAAATTACTCTGAAGTTAGTCCAGACTTGAGGCTTCACATGAAACGGGATAGTGAACTATTCGATCCTTCAAGATTAATTATTTTTTGTATTTTATCTGTATTTCGACCTCCATATCAAGACATCCGGTATACCGAATATGACAATCATTATACTTACTATTAATTCTCTAACCAATCAATCCATATATATGTTGCATATCTAATGAATGTATTTGGGTTTCATCAAGTAATATTTACGTGTGTCATGTCAAAACACTGCTGTAAATATAAATTACGCTTTACCAATATGTATGGAAATAAATGGAGATGCTTGAAATAATTGAACAAAATGACCACTGTTCTTAACTTAAAGAAATGACCACAAATAAATTGTGATTATACATTAACATAAAGTTCTTTAAATATAAATAGAAAAATGCATCTAATAAGGGCCTATGTAAATGTGTCTTGTTATATATATATATATATATATATATATATATATATATATATATATATATATATATATATATATATATATATATATATAATGTCCATTGCCTTCAAATATTACACAGTATATTTCTAATTAGGAAGAAAAAACACATTTATAAAAAAGTGGATAAAGGCCATTTATATCGTGAATACTAAACGTCGCTCTACAATCTTTCATTTATATACATTCTGGGTTTTCAATTGATTATGCTTATGGTAACAGATCTGACTCGTTTTTACTTCTATTTCTTGTTTTGGCTGATTGATAAGTGTGTATGCGTTTGTGTTTGTGCATGTGTGCCTGTTTGCATGTAAATGTCATTCTCGCTGTATGCAAAGTGATATCTGAGATCTGGTCATTATTGTTTTGATAGCTTGAGAATAAACCATTTGTGCACATTGTTCTCTGTTACATGTACGAGTGTTATTTTTCCGAGTGTAGTTTATCATTTCACCTTGTTGCGCAAAGTTGTAATCTTCACATGGTAACAGCGCCAGTATGAATTGCAATGTTGAACGATCATATTGTTTGTAAACTTCTGTCACCGTATGCGCCTCTTTTATTTCCTTTTCAGTTTGTTGCCAATCCGATTGAATGTTTGTTGATTCTAGTCGAGAGCCTGTTCGGTCTTGCCTGGATACTAGTAAATTGTTGTTGAATTTTGTTATTCTTGGCCAGTCGATTAGAATATCTTGTTGATGAAACTTTTGTATACTTAGGTCAAGTGCTTTTTATTTTATATAAAGCGATTCATAAATAAACAATAAGTTTTCTGATTTTGTTTTATGTAGAATTGAGAAATTGGTCGAATTGACTGGGTTACCCATTGCCAATATATGATCGGAAATAGCTGATGTTTATGACGGTTCCAAGCCTTTGTTAATCAATTTCTGTGGCGAATGTTGCTGGATTCTGTTTATCATTTGCTTCTTCGTACGTCCGATATATGTGTTACCGCACATACATGAGAATTTGTAGACTATGAATAATTTGGAGAGAATTGACAATTAATCTTTGGCATCCAACCTCATGATTCTCTGTGTACTAATGGTCATATTAACTTTAGCTCCAATTCATTCTATCTATCATGCCATTAGACTTTGGGAAGTAGGAGATTGTCTGAGGTTAAAGACATCTGAGGAACCTCAATGTAATTCTGAAACAATCGGTTGAGTCAATCGGTTGAAACAGTCGGTTGTGTCTCAATCAGTAATAACCTCGTTAGGAACACCATAATGTGCTATATATGCAGGAATAAAACCATTTGTGACCAATCTGCAGAACTGGTCCCTGAAGATATCGATCATGGTTATAAGGTATTTAAAACCTTAAACCTATGTAAGATAAACTATGCCGTTGTGAACGATGAAAGACGTAACGTTTTTGGGAAATGTTCCAAAATAGATTATGTGTGCCGGGTAATTATATTCTTTTGTCATTTCGCATACTCTCAGAACCGTCGCTTAGCGTACTGCTTAATTTTATAAACCGCGAAACAATTTATTATAGGTTTGACAGTTGCTTTAGTTCCTGGATGAGAAATAGATTGAATGTAGTTAAAATTCATTATTTGGTAGGTAAATCAGGCTTGTGGGGCTGCATATCTGTGAGGTAGAGAATGGGATAGCTACCCTTCACCAGATACGGCATATAAACTTGGTATTATGACGAGCTATAGATCTTTCGACGTGAGCAGTGCCATTTTGTCTGTTTATAGGAGAGATAATGCCAGTGCGGTCTTGCTGAAAGTGATAAAGTTGACCAAGAATAGAAAAGACGATGGCGATTTTATTTTATTCGCCCTTAAGACAGAAAATGTCGAATTATTATTCACTAAGATATGAAATATATCTTTCTATCCTGGCCGTGTACTTTGCAACTGTTGCTGCCGCATTTTCGAGTATGCTCAGTTAAAATAGCATATCTGCAGCTGCTTATGACAATAAAGATTCGGCGCACCGCTTCATGGATAGTAAGGAGTTCTCGACCGAAAGAGTCGTATTTAGTTTTTACTGTTTGTAGAATATGCGAGTAAAACATATATAGATTCGGAACTCCGTCGATCTCTTGTTCTTATGTTGTCCCGAATGCAAATTCCAAAGCATCATTAGTGAGCAAAAAATTCATTTAAAATTTGGTTGGGCTAACATAGTGGCATTTGCTAAAGAGTTGATGGCATGGAAAAGCAAGTCCTTGTCAACGGACGAGCATGAACTGGTAGAGTTCCTGCTTAGTCCGTGTCAATTATTCAGATGCCTACTTAACGAATATTGCTATTTTGATAGGCCGGGAAGTAACTTGCAATAGTAGTTTTGATCTCCCAATATATTTGTAAGACATTCTAGCGCAAGATTCTTGATCGAATTGGCCTTAGAATGCAAAGTCTGCATACATTTAGGTGTAATACGATGCCCTAGATAATCAACAGATATAGTTGCAATTAGTGTTTATCCCATTTGATTTTGTGTCCGTGATCTGCTAAGAGTGACAGGACATTTCTAAGACGCTGGGCATGAGAATCTTCATCAAATCTAAAGATAATTATGACATTTAGTAGTCGAAGTCTATGCGCAAGATGTTGTCCATGAAACTCTAAAAAGTCTGTTTGGCGCACTTGAGACTATAATGCATGTAAATGTTTTCAGACACACCAAAATAAGTGATAAAATCTGTCTTTTATATATTTTCTGGATATATTGGAAGGCGGTAGTTGGTTTTTCTGAGATCGATCGCTGCGAAACAATTGCAACCACTGAGTTTATCAAAGCAATGTATTCATACAAGATATAAGGTATTCATCGGCTTTGATCACAGAATTTAGCTATCATATGTAATATTGATGCTCAAAAACTTTTTGATAATCAGATGATACATCGTTTCAGCAGGTTTGAAAACACTTCTTTAGCAGCTTTAAATTTAGATAGGAGTAACGCCTTCACCTTTAGTGCAATATGTTGACATGTTGTGTTAAAATGGTGCATAGAGTTGTTGAAATGGAATTATGATTTGCTGATATCGAACAACGATTTGTGTTCTCGAAGTGCTGTCGATAGTTCTGTCGAAAGATGCTGTATAAATTGTAACTCCTAATATTCTGCAGCAAGTGTCCAGAAAATTATCTCAATTCCTGTGACAACGTCAATGATATTCTGATGTGCAAGATCAACAAATAGCCGATATTTTAACAGATAATCAAGGCCTATTACGTTGTACGAAACCTTTAGGGCGATGAAGTTTAGAGAAGATTCATGTAGTAACCCTATACAAAAAGACCGATGCCGCTTACCTTTGGTGTGAATGGGCTTCCCTCTATCGGTTGCGAGTTGTACACTAAAAGACATCTCGGCATAGAAATCCCCAGAAAGAACTAAAAATTCTGATTTGATTATGAAAAATATTTACTGCTCCATTTTTGTGGCTCTTGATCAGTTATTAGAGGAAACTGGAACACGTTTGGTAAATCCTCCAAACAGCACAATCTACTGCGACAAGTATAAATGTACTTTTGGTGATTATAACATCAATTGTTAGATGTTTGTCGACGGGAAGTTCGGGGGATCTCGATTGTCGATTGTACTGAGTTGTCTGATACAGAGGGAACTGTTGATCGGCGGTTTTATTAACTTGTATTATGCATAGGACGTATTTTACAAACGTTTTTGTCAAATCTGAAAGAAGATAGCCTAACATCTTCATAGAATATGCATACGATTTGACAATGAGCCAACTTAGATTGAAGGAGATAAATGATTTGAGGTAGCCTACAGGACATTAAAATAAGCAGTATAAAAACGTTTACCAGGATTTAGATAAAATATTTTGATTGAAAACATACGTAACCTGCATAATTTAAGTGCTCTTGAGAACGCGCTTAACAAAAACTGTATTCACAAATTGAACTGATTGAATTTGAAGCAGAATTGATGCTGGTAAATAAATTTGTCAAATTGATGATTAAAACATGACAAATATCAGCTAACATAGATTGAACTGATGGAATTTGACGTGGAAACCGTCTCTGTTAAATAAGTTCGTAGATTTAAAATGTGCCTGAGTGAATTGCGACGATTAGCACGGATTAAACCATTAAACGCTATAAAATTAACTCATTTCTTCGACTCCGAGTGATTACTTATAAAAAATCTGAATTTTTTTCACAAATTTCAAAGTCTTGCAAATAACAGATGTTGACAATTTCTCTGTTAAAAATTTTGACCTATATTTTCAGTAACAGTCGGCATTTTTTGTTTAACTAATAATTTTCATAAATACCTTACTAATTCAGAGAAAATTCCCGTCTTCCAAAATTTCAAAGTAGTCCACGAAAGCAGAATATAGAACTAGTCGAACGATTTTATTATAAAATCAAGTTAAATAAACGAAATCACAACAAGGCGCGCTCGCCAATTGTTACGCCTGTGGAAGTGCGCCGTGCAATGTTACTAACAACTCAACCGCGTAAGCGGCACTGTTAGTGGCCGTGATAGTAGAGCTATTGAAACATTCACGATCTAATGTTGTGATGCTTTGTGTTCAAGAACAGAAGAGGTTGTGATGTGTCTTCTTGAAGGTCTGCAGCAACATTAAAAATGCTGGAAAAAACAGAAATCTTATAACAAAATGAAAGGATAACGTCGGCCTGGGGGCGTAGCTACAAAAAGAGTGGCTTGAATGACGCTGAACTGAGTTTGTGACAACATGTGAAGTAAAAACGAACACGAAACAGCGGTCATTTATAGCCAGCGATTCATTTAAAGATATCAATTGCAGGTAGAAATTAGGTCAGATTGTGTTGCGTAGGAAATTAATTGTGCTTTTATCATATTTTCAGAATACATGTGATTGGTTTATGGATTGCGCGCTCTCGTTGGTCCAGTGTCAATCCTTTAAATTGCGCATCTTATTTTGAAATAATTTAAAAGATGTCGTTACAAATCTTTAACGCCCCGTCCGGTGAGTCGTGTGACGTTTCTAAGAAGGTAAAATAAGAATCCCGGTAGAGCAGCTACAGTTAGTGGTCCTTAACAGGATCAGAAAGACATTCACTAACAAATATCGTAGGTTTTAGTGATTTTTAGCTGCGTATTGATGTCAAGATGTCCCTTTAGACAGTAGCTTTTTGGGTCATGTTTGTTGACTGGTGATCCCTTCAACAAATGCATTTTAATATGTAGAATTTACAGAGCTGGCTGTATAACTTTCTGTTCGAAGGCCTTGACTTGTCTGCGGCAACACCAAGATGGCTAGCCAACGTAGAAATCTATTTCATAGATGATTGATTACGTACAACTGGATGCGTAGCAACAATTAAGATTGGCGTGATTGAAAACTAGCCGTAATTGGTCAACTATAGGCGCACGTTCTCATTGGTCCAGCGCTTTAAGTTTTGAATTTAACTGAGACAAAATGTCAGCGAATTAATTTGATCGGTTAGAAATCAATCGAAGAGTGTATAAAATGCCTCGGATTCAAGTAAATGCCATACGGCTTTTACAAAGTTTTTATGTGCCAAGTCGGCTAATAGTTAGTACTGTCGGTGGCCCTTATTAGGGCCAGGATTGCGCTCTCCGGCAAGTGCTGAGAAAGTAAGTGCAGCAGTGTCTAGAAATTCTCCCAGATACTTGAGACCAGCTCTGTTTGACTGACTGGTGTTCCTTCAGTTGTGGCGTTGACATCAGCGGCGAAAGACCGTTTGAACGCAGAGTATTGTCTCGTTGAAGAAGTGCGACAACACCATGGTGACTGTCACACGTAAAGATCCAATAAATAGATGTTGCTCCCTCTCAAAAATTATGCAGCGACAAGATTGGCGTGATTAAATGACTCTGCGTATCAAGCAAGTCCAGAGGTCAGGTAGGTGAAAATCAGAGTGACTGGAGAGTGCACACAGACGTACTGCACTGAAAATTAAAACGTGAATACTGACTAGCATGAAAACTGCACCGTACTTATATAGCGTGAAAATGAAAGCTCACACGCCATTGGTTAACGGCAAATTACGCTTGTTTTAATCGGTGTCGCGTAAATTAAATTCGAATTTTATTTGCGCAATATGTCGGCCAATTTTTTGTAATACGCCCCAGCTTCAAGTAAATACCATACGTCTTTTACAAAATTTTTATATGCCAAGACGGTTGACAGTTATTAGTGTTAGTGGTCCTTATTAGGACCGGGATTGCGTTCACCAGCAAAAGCCGAGAAAGTTAGTTAATGTAGAAATGTCTAGAAATACCCTTAGACACTTTAGAACTGCTCTGGTTGACCGGCTGGTTTTCTTTCAGTTGCGGCGTTGACATCAGCGGTGAAAGACCGTGTGAAGGCTGAGTATTGTTTTGTTGAAGATCTGCGACATCACCGTGGTGACTGGCACACGTAAAGGTCCAATGAATAGATGTTGCTCCGTCTCACTAATTATGCAGCGACAAGATTGGCGTGACTAAATGACTCTGCCTGTGAAGTAAGTCCAGAGGCCAGCGTAGGTGAAAAGTCAGTGTGACTGGAGAGTGCACACAGACATAGTGCGCAGCAGAAATCAAAAGTGAATACTGACTAGCATGGAAAATGCACTGTGGTTATATAGCGTGAAAACAAAAGCTGGCACGCCATTGGTTAACGGCAAATTTCGCTTGTTCTAATTGGTGTCGCGTAAAATAAATTAGAATTTCATTTGCGCAATATGTCAGCCAATTGTTTGTTGAACGCTCCAGCTTCAAGTACATACCGAATGACATGTAAAAAGTTTTGATATGCCAAGACGGCAAAGATTTAGTTTTGATGGTGGCCATTATTAGGGTCTGGACTGAGTTCTCCGGCAAATGCCGAGGACGTTAGATAGTGTAGCAGTGTATAGAAATACCTCTAAACATTTGAGACCGACTCTGGTTTACTGGGTGGTGTTAAATCAGATGTAGCGTTGACTTCAGCGGCGAGAGATCGTGTGAAGGCTGAGTATTGTCTCGTTAAAGATCTGCGGCAACACTGTGGTGACTGGCACACGTGAAGGTCTAATGAGGTGATGTTGCTCCTTTTCAATTATCATACAGCGACAAGATTGGCGTGACTAAATGACTCTGCGTGTCAAGCAAGTCCAGAGGTCAACGTACGTGAAAAGTCAGTGTGACAGGAGAGAGCACACAGACGTAATGCACAGCAGAAATCAAATGTGAATACAGACTAGCATGATAAATGCCCCGTGCTTATATAGCGTGAAAACGAAAGCTCGCACGCCATTGGATAACGGCAAATTTCGCTTGCATTAATTGGGGTCGCGTAAGTTAAATTTGAATTTCATTAACGCTACATGTCGGCCAATTGTTGTAAAACGCCCCAGCTTTAAGTAAATGCCGTACGGCTTTTACAAAGTTTTGATGTGCCAAGACGGCTCAGATTTAGTACTGTTTGTGGTCTTTATTAGGACCGGGATTGCGTTCTCCTGCAAATTCCGAGAAAGTTAGTTGTTGTAGCAGTGTCTATAAATACTCCTAGACACTTGATACTGGCTCTGGTTAACCAGCTGGTGTTCCTTGTGTTTCGGCGTTGACATAAACGGCGAGAGACTGTGTGAAGGCTGAGTATTGTCTCGTTGAAGATCTGCGACATCAATATGGTGACTGGCACACGTAAAGGTCTAATGACTAGATGTTGCTCCGTCTCACTAATTGTGCAGCGACAAGATTAACGTGACTAAATTCCTGTGCGTTTAAAGCAAGTCCAGAAGTCAGCGTAGGTCAAAAGTCAGTGTGACAGGAGTGAGCTCGCAGGCGTTGGGTGCAGCAGAAATCAAACGTGAGTACTGACTAGCAGGGTAAATGCACGTGCTTATATAGCGTGAAAACGAAAGCTCGCAAGCTATTGGTTAACGGCAAATTTCGCTTGTTCTAATTGGTATCGCGTAAAATAAATTTGAATTTCATTTGTGCAATATGTAGACGATTTTTTCTTGAGCCGTTATATCACTTTCCTTTCTGAAAAAAGATAAAAATTCCTCTCGACTATGCTTGATAAGAAATGTAGGACAAAATTTGTATCTAGTTAAGCAACTGGTTATTATTCTGTCCGTAGCTTTAAAAATATACCGTAAATGCTGGGCTGAAGTATGCTTGTTGGTTGCTTCAACAATGATATGATGCCAAATAATCACTAGGTATTGCCCCTAAATTTGTTTTCTTTAATGTCCAATCATACCGCATGAGGAAAAATAGAGCGGTGTTAGGTTTGCGAGCCGCAGCCTGAGGATTTCAATGTAGATTGCCACTGAAGTTGTCAGGTTTATGTTGAAACCTGGGCAGGTTGGATTGCCGTCAATATATTTGAATACGACCAAAAGAGCTAGATTGTGCTCGACGTTGTGGTCCTGATATTCATGAAGTGGTCACTGTTCAATTGATGAATTTGATATATGCATTTAAAGTGGCCTGTACCACGATATGAAGCCGATAACTACTTAGTGTTGCTGCACAAATCGTTAGCTCTAAGTAGCTAGTCATACCAAAATAGACTGTGTGAGTTCAGTTGTTAGCCATACGTTACAATGTAAAATTATATACATAAAAATCATACGGTAACGACAAAAATTGTACTCGAATATTGCCTCAGAGATGACATAATAACAAAGAACTGCTCAAAAATGCTACGCAATTGTTAGCTAAGAAAAGCTGGTTATACCACGTGAAACAAGTGAGCGTGAGAAGAAAAATGAATCATGTGGATTCATTGAGGTCACGTTAAGTGATATAGGGTGCAAATGGTGCACATAAATTTAAAAATTTGTAACGTAGTATAACAAAATATATATTTTTTAAAAATGGTGCACATAAATTTAAAAATTTGTAACGTAGAATAACAAAAAATAAATTTTAAAAAATATCAGTTATGTGTTATGCGTTATGCAAAGTAATCTATTGCTAGGTTGAGATTGTAGGCAGATAGAGCCTATGACGTGTGTAGAAGGTTGTATGCCCCCATAATCAGACGGTTCTATAAACTGTTTCAACCTGTCTATGCTTACTTATGTAAGTGTCGCACCTTGCATGGTAATGACGTATTTTGGCTTTCTGAACAAAATCGGGTAAGGACAGAGATACTTTGTTTGTAGTGGTGCAACTTTAGTGTCGTTGTGAACGAGTACTCTCTTACAGCTGTGGAGCTGCAAGTTAACGAAGACAAGACGAAGCGTATGTCTCGGTTGTTTTTCAGATATAATACCGAAATGAAGTCGGAGGTGGGTAGCTTTGTCTAGTGCGTCATACTGTGCGGGTAGTAGACGTGGGAGCTGACCATGCAGGCGTATATAAATGCCATACAAGGTTTGTGTCCAGACGTTTTAATGGATTCACGAGTTCGGGAACACATGTCAAGCAGAACTAGAGGTAGTGCATCGACACAGTTGTCATTGATGGACGAAGATGCTAAAGAATCTTTGAGTTCCCTATGCATTCTTTCTACCATACCGTTAGTTTGGAGATGGTAAGCAGTTGTCAGGCGTAAGGTACATCCCATGAACCGCAAGTTGGTTTTAAAACGATCCGATGAGAAGCAAATGCTTCTGTCAGTAATGACTTTATTGGGAACACTAAAATGGGTATCCATGCAGAGATAAAACCGTTAGTTACTTCGTCTGCAGAAATGCTTCCAAGAGGTAATGCCGCAGGTCATCGTGTAAATTTATCAATCATAGTTAGAAGGTAGCTGAATCCTTGAACCTTTGTCAGATGAACTATGCCGATGTGGACGATGACTAGGCGAGAAGTAGTTCGGAAATGTTGCATCTTAGAACTAGTGTGCCGTGTGATCTTGATTTTATGGAAAATGGTACACACGGAGACTCATCGTGTAGCGTTCTGCCTGAGCCTGTGATCACAGAAACGATAAATAAGAAGTTGGACAGTTGTTTTGCTTCCTGGGTGAATTGAGTCGAATAGTTTTCTCTGAAGGCTGGTCGGCAGAATTGGCTTGATGGGCTGCGTACCTGTGAAATAAGCAATTGGTAAGCCTTCCCAGAGACGGAATACAAACTTGGTGTGGGTGATGGGCTACTGTTCTTTGAATATGAGTGTCACCGTGCTGTTTCGTTAGCAGGAGGGATGGTGTTAGTGCAGCTTGACTGAATGTCACGGATTTGACTGTGAATGACAACGGTGAA
This sequence comes from Eudiplozoon nipponicum, assembly GCA_029291075.1. Taxonomy (NCBI): domain Eukaryota; kingdom Metazoa; phylum Platyhelminthes; class Monogenea; order Mazocraeidea; family Diplozoidae; genus Eudiplozoon; species Eudiplozoon nipponicum. The sequence goes on from JAQBSW010000694.1 coordinate 130,865, forward strand.
GGTGGTTAAAGCGAGATGTCTGACCAAGAAAGTGCGTCTGCAATGAAGTTCTGTTCGCCCTTGACATGAAAGATGTCAAATGTCCATTCCGTAAAAGCTGTCTTTCTACTCTGGCAGGGTACTTGGCGATAGTTGAAGTCGCGTTTTGAAGTGCGCTGGCTAATGGTGCATGATCTGTGAATACAATAAATCTGCTGCTGCCGATGATGTTGATAAAATGGCGTACTTCATCGTCGATGGTGAGGAGTTCCCGACTGAAAGTGTCGTATCTCGTTTCTACTGGTTAGAGAGTACGCATGTAAAATCTGATAGCCTTCCGAACACAGTTGATCTCTTGTTCCAACGTGGCTCCAATAGCGAACTCAGAAATACCTGTCGTGAGTATAAATGGTCGTTGAAAATCTGGATGCGTTAGCATCTTAACATTTGCTAACTAGTTGATGGAGAGTCATAGTAATTCCTCGCCTTCGGATGACCAAGAGATTATGGATTATTTTCTAAGTCCTTTTCAATTCCACAGGTGCCTGCACAAAGGATCAAGTTGTTTTGAAAGGCCGGGATGAAACTTACGATAGTAGTTTGGGACTCCTAAATCTTTCTGCAATACGCTAACAGCCTTCGGTCACTTGATATTCCTCATTGAATTTGCCTATGTGGAATATTCGGCGTTGACGAAAAGAGTCAATAGGAATGACTGCTTCATTGTGGCGACGTTGATACCGTTGATGCGAAGATATTATGGTCTTCTACTGTCTGTGTTATACGTTTCCCGATCCTAATGGTCCACTGCGCCTATTATGTGTGGCCTTTTCCGTCAACAGTAAAAATTGGCATTCATTTGGAAATTCTTCTGAACGGCAGAGACAGACTTGACATGAATAAAAAAATTTTGGTGATTATAGCAGAAGTTCTTTGTGGCATTTATGTTAAAACATTGCGGGGATCTAGATCGCCGCCTACTGTTATTTTGTGTTTTTGGTGTAAAATCGGATTTGCCTATGACCAATCCTTCTAGAACTTAAGTCATGTTCGCTATTGTCCTCTCTAAAGAGGAGACCCTATCATCCTGCGGGGAAGGACAGAAGGATGATGAATTTAACTTAGGTTCCAAAAACCCTAAATTCTAACTCGCATCTCTCAGATAAATCATCTATAGAGAGAGTGTTGGGGAGATGTCTGGCGAATAATTATGGCGGCTGTGGAAGATTGTTAATAAAAAACCTTGGCCTCATTTGTCAAAAATATTGTTTTTATACCAACGTTTCTGTAATTCCCTTAGAATCTCAATGAAGCCAAGGTTTGGCATGTCTAACTGCGCATATTTATTTATTTTCCGCTCAGGTTCTATTAACCCAGCAAAGTTTATACTTCATTTTGTAGGCCCAAAATGGAATTGGGTAGTTTCCTAATGGCCTCAAGCTTCGGATAAATCCGTCGCTGCAAGTCTGAAGGTAGTTTATCGAAAACCTTTGGCAGTTTTTGATAACTGCCATAATCTGGATTGCGAAGTAAATGGAGTCAACGCGCATAAAGAATAGTCGGAAATCTCCATCCCAAATAGGAACATCAATATCTAAAATTAGACCTGACATTTTGACAATCTTATGGGATCTTAAAAGCATGAATTTATAAGAAAGGTGAAATGTATAAAAAAAGACGTGAAACGAAACTCTTAGCAAAATCTGTTTCCACGGTTGAAACTGCCGGTACGAGCAATGACGACTGACGAAATGAAAATTTACTTTCACAGTTGAAACTGACGGAATCAGGATCGACGCACAAAGAAAAATTATGTTCTTCCACAAAATCACAAGTCACAGTTCACCAGTTTTGACCAGTCAAAAAATAATATGCATTCACAAAATTAAAATAATTTAGCGTCCATATTCCAAATTGGCACAAAAAATGGCGAGATCACAAATTTATACAGTTTCTATAATTTCGTTGTTTTGCACGTAGGAGATAAAAATCTTTCCCTCAAAAAACATTTTTGATTTCCAACGAAAAATGCCTACCAGACCTCGACCTAAGAAGATTAACAATCAAAGTAAAAATGTGGTGAGCAAACGTCAATTTGCTGTCACTCATGATAATAAAAATGAAATAGAAACACAGTCGATTGTATTTTATGCAAAGTTTTGTGATATAAAAACGGGTCTGGAAAACGGTACTGCTCTCATTGTCCTGGCGCGGTCTTCAATTTGTAAAACGCCCCAGCTTCAAGTAAATGCCGTACGGCTTTTACAAAGTTTCGATGTGCCAAGACGGCTGAGAGTTACTATTGTTGGTGGCCTTTATTATGGCCGAGATTGCGTTCTCCGGCAAATGCCGTGAATGTTAGTTAGTGTAGCAGTGTCTAGAAATACTCCTAGACGCTTGAGACCGGCTCTGGTTAACCGGCTGGTGTTCATTGTGTCGCAGCGTTGACATAAACAGCGAGAGGCTGCTTGAAGGCTGAGTATTGTCCCGTTGAAGATCTGCAACATCACTATAGTGACTGGCACACGTAATGGTCCAATGAATAGATGTTGTTCCATCTCAATAATTGTGCAGCGACAAGATTGTCGAGACTAAATGACTCTGTGTGTGAAGCAAGTCCAGAAGTTAGCGTACGTAAAAAGTTAGAGTGACAGGATACGGCACGCAGACGTAATAATAATAATAATAATAATAATAATAATAATAATAATAATAATATAATAATAATAATAATAATAATAATAATAATAATAATAATACATTTATTTGGCATTAAAGGCCAACTGGCCCGACCATTGAAATAACAGATCAAGGGTTGGATATGTGGAGGTGAATGGAATTGTGACTAGCAAAATGTTTAATAGCAAGGGGGAGGGGTTGGGGAGGGGAAAAGTTATCATTAACATCAAGATAGTTCAATCTGGTGAAAAAATAAAAACGAAGTTCCATTTGACTAGACAGGATCAATTAAAGATAGTCCAAGCAGGGTAGGTTTGGTTCCGACAGATGAGTTCAAGTGTGAGATCGAAAATGTTGACAGACCGGAGGCAGACGTCGACCGATGGAGTCGCTTGTCGTGGAGCATGTTGATGGAGCATAGCATAGACCTGGATGGTATCTACTAGATTGCAGCAAGTGAGTCTTGCAGGGGTCGCTGGCGTCCGTAGAACGAGGTTGTGGTTGAAGGAAGACGAGGGGGAGTCGATGTCCTAAGCAAACCGTTGGTGGATTGATAGGGCTGTTGAGTTTCCGGTCTTCCGTTGAAACAAGAAAGAGAAGAATTGGATGAGCAAAACGTAGTAAAGTGTCCACAATGTGGATATAATGGGGTCAAGAATGGGCTGAGAAGTTGTAACAGTGAGTCGAGAATGAAAGATTAAAATCAGAGGGGTAAAGTGGAAAATTATATGACTGCCTGAGGGATTTCGCCCTCCGAAGTCAGTAAAGAGAATAGCCTGGTGTGAAGGAAATGTTATGGATTGAGAAGGAAACAGTTTCGTTTCCAATTGGTCGTATCACAAAGAGGTTTGTTGAAGATGTACTTATGGGCTGCCTTTTTAAACGCGCGCTGGGTAGGAGCTTTATGTCTGTGGGAAGAGCGTTGAAGACACTAGTGGCTTTGGAGAAGAGATAGATTTTTTAAATATGGTGGGGGTATGGTTAGTTTGGATAGAAGAGTTGCTAGAACGTGTGGCGTAGTGGTGACTTGGGTGAGCAAAGTTGGAGAGTGGTAAGCAAGTTGTGATCTTATGGATAAAAGAAATGACTCGAAGGTGACGGGTAAACCAAAGCGGTAGAAGATTTGCCAGGAGTAGGCGTTCCCGATAATTTTGGCATTGCGGGAAGACTCGCTTTAGAAATCTGGAGGATATCTGTTCGATAGTATACGAGGAGGCGAGAGTGAGAGGACAGTAGAATTCGCTGGCGTATGAAATGAGGGGCAGAACGTAGACCTTGAATAGCGTGAGTTGGAGAATGGGGTTGTTAGTCTTAAAACAGATCAGACGGGCCCATTTGAAGAGTTTGGAAGTAGTGTGCGTAAGGTGTGGGGAGAAGTCTAGGGATTTTGAAAAATGAATACCAAGGTGTTTGGCCGAATCTATTATTTCTATGTCGAGGGGATAATTTGCAACCGGGATAGAGCAGAATGGATCAGAGGAGAGTTTCATTAGACGAGTCTTGGTGGGATTTAGTTTGAGACCGATTCTGCTGAGCTGCGAGTGGAGCGAGGATAGGAGCTCCGATATAAGGGGTAAGGAGGGGTTGGATGCTGTGGGGTTACTGAATACGATAACCATGTCATCCGCATATTTGAACAGCTTGAAAAGGTTGTCTTCAACCTGTATTTGCGCGAGCGTAAGGTTGAAGAGAATAGGACCAAGTACGGAGCCCTGGGGAACACCGGATCGGATAAGGGCTGGCCTCGAGTGACTACTGCCGACTTTTACTGTCGCACATCGGTTTCGGAGATAGTAACTGATAAGATTGAGAACGTTTCCGCAAATACCGCTTCTCAGTAAGGCGGATTCGATTGCTGAAAATGACAGCGAGTCAAAAGCCTTGGATATATCCAGGAAGAGGAGAGTGCACTCAAGACCTTTAGAGAAGGAGGAGTAGCAATGATTGAGAACACTAACTAAGTTGGTGGAAGAGGAGCGGCCATTCAAAAAACCATGTTGATCATCGAGGAGATAGAAGTTTTCCTGAGACTTAATGAAGGGGTAGATTAGGTTGTATAAGACCCTGTCGAAGATTTTGGTGAAAGAAGGGACGATAGTAATGGGGCGGAGATCTTTAAATGAGGAGATCGACGAAGTGCCATTTTTAGGGATAGGAGAGATCGTCGAATTAAGCCAGTCCGGGGGAAGATAGGTGGTTTCGAGACAATGGTTAATAACATCGGCAACAAGAAAGCATATGTGTATGTCGTTAGAGGATAGAAAAGCTCCTAGTTGATTGATTTTTGGCGTAAGTGACTTGCAATTGATGAGAATTGCTGAAAGTGCTCTGAGAGAGGGATGGTTAGATCGGGGAGAAGAAGCGTGTGGGGGATTTCCGCTGGTGGGCGGGCCGAGATCTAGGGCTGATGCGGGCGACTGACCACTCGTTGTCGAGAATGGAGCGGTCAGCGTCGATCTGGATATCTTTTGTCCGCGTTTGTCGGGTGGGTGAGTTAATTGGAGGGTTTGACAGCAAAAGGGAGGCAAGATATCTGTGCTCGAGGAGGCGCTCTGAAGTTGCGTTTAAATGGTGAGCAGGGACAGAGTCTGATCAGGGGCTGAGACTCAACAGACCTAGGTGGGGTCGATAATGGTTTAGGTAGAGGTAGTTGAAGTTGATGGGGCTGGGTCGAAATCCCGTTTGGCCTTAGGCGCCTTACGTTTATTCGGTTTCTGGGCCATAGCATCCGTCGCAAAAGTGACTTGTCGTGGGGATGTGGACCTGGCTGAAGAACTTGGGGGAGAAGTTGCGTTATTTGGAGGCTTTGCGCGGCGTGGTCGGCCGCGACGACGTGGTAAATCTTGAGATTGTGTGGGGGACTGGCTACGGAGTAAGGGCTAAAGGTGAAAGGAAGGCCTTCAAATCGGGAAGATATCAGCAGGGGTGGACTGGAGGAAGGGGCGTCGCCGAGGATTCCGCCGTGAACTGAGCGGCTTTTATTGGATTGCTCCAGCCCGGAAAGGCGTGATTAGCTGGAGGAGGGGGAGTGATGTCCGGTTGAGGGTTTGGACTTTCTCTAAAGTCCTCTGTAGTAGCGTGCCGTCGCGCTTTAATTTGACTTTCCCGGATGATAAAAGGGGCGAGTGCAGTTTGAGGTGACGAAGCTCACCGTCAGACAGTCTTTTGTGCGAGGAGAGAATAAAGGCATGACCCTTTCCCGAAGAGATCTCTTTAAGGTGGCTAAAGTTATCCCCTATTTGACTGATGAGATCTGAGGCCAGATCGTCCTTTGAGAGGGGGAGCGCGGAGACCATAAAAAGAGGTTTCTCTTGTTGTGATTTCGTAGGGCAACCTCCCTAGCTACACCATTCAAAAACGCATCAGCTTGACGTAATAAATGGGGCTGAACGGTGGAGATTGAAAGGTTGCCTGTCAGTGCTCCAAGTAGTCCTGTGATATCCGCCATTTGCTGCTGGAGGTCAGTAATATTGGAGATAAGTTTTTGAGTGAGGAACGGGGAGATGGGGGCTGGCGATGAAATCTGGTTCATGGTGGAGTGAGATAGAAGAGCAGATATAGCGTAGATTACGATAGAAGAGAGGAAAAGAATGGGTATTAATGAGAGAAAAAGAATGGGTATTAAAATGTCAATAATAAACGGGAAAATCGGGTGAGCTAGGAATAAGTCCTTGATAACTGAAGGCAAATTTTAAAAAATGTGTAAGTAAAATCCAGATGGATCCTAGAGATAAAATCAAACAAGAGACGGGAAAATCGAGTGAGCTAGGATAAATCCTTGATAACTGAAGGCAAATTCCAAAAAAATGTGTAAGTAAATTCCTGGTGGATCCTAGAGATGAAATCAGACAAGAAATCCCGAGAATCTAAAAATAAAAACAAAATGAAACCCGATATCCTTTAAAATTAGGGATTTGTTGGAAACCTTCAGCACACTCTCTCCGGTCGTTGCGTTCCACCCGTAGTGCGCGGCAGAAATCAAACGTGAATACTTACTAGCATGGTAAATACACCGTGGTTATATAGCATGAAAACAAAAGCTCGCACACCATTGGTCAAAGGCGAATTTCGCTTGTTTTAATTGGCGTCGTGTAAATTATATTTGAATTTTATTTATGCAATATGTCGGCGAATTTTGCTTGATCCGTTACATGGTGTAACGACACAAATTAATGGCCGACATATTGCGTAAATTAAATTCAATTTTATTTACGTTGCACCAATGAGAAAAAAGCGAAACTTGCCGTTTTAACCAATAGTGTGCAAGTAGGCATGGCATGCTATTTAAGCACGGCAATTTACCATGCAAGTCAGTTGTGGCATTTGCATTCTACCTTGCGTCACGCGTGTGCGTTCTGTCGGCTGTCAATACCTACGCTGGTGATTTGATAGTTTCACCAACAACTAACTACATCCGTGACTCATCTTGTTGCGGTATACCCGGAGAGACGAGCCAATTAAGTGCAGAACCTGCAGGACGTTATCCACATCGTGATTACAGCTCAACCACGGGAGCGACAACTCAACCAGAGTCCACCCAAGGCTCTAGGACATCTTCACACTCTGAAGACTTCAAGAGAACGCATTACCAGGCCCTCTTAAGGGCCCCCTATCAGTAACTAATCTCTATTCAGAGCACCTTAACCGAGTTTGTAACGTCGTACGGCATTTACTTGAAGCCGGGGCGTTTACAAAATTGGCGACCGCGCCAGGATATTGATTGTTCTGATTTTTTTTGGTCTAAATAAAATTGACTTCCTTTTTCATTTATTTGGGATAAATAGATTGACATTTGTGTTTTCTTTACCCTGATCGTGGTTTTCTGGGAATTCTGTTGGGTATATATTCGTGGATTTGTGGTGAATTTTTTTTGGGGGGTATAATAATAATAATACGGGGCATCTGTTCGTCTTTCCTACGTACAAAACGGCACCGTACGTACTGGACAGGCTAAATTGCGGATAATTTCAATTTTTGGAAGCAGTTACTGTTCTGCGCTCATTCAACTGTGGAAAATAATAATACATTGGCATCAAAGGCCAACGGGGCCTCTGTTCATCTTTCCTACGTACGAAACGGCACCGTACGTACTCGACAGGCTCAATTGCGGATTTTTGGAAACAGTGACTTTTTTTGTTCTGCGCTCAATTCAACTGTGGAAGCTGTTTGTGGGTAAGCGTTTCGTTAAAGTATATTTATACATTTTCATATTGCTTATAAATTTATGCTTTTAAGATCCCGTAAGATTGTTAAAATGTCAGGTCCAATTTTAGATATTGATGTTCCTGTTTGAGATGGAGATAGTGAGCTATTCTTTATGCGCGTAGACTCCGCTTTCTCCCCGTTTCCTGATTATGACAGTCATCAAAAACTGTCGAAGGTTTTGCTAAACTACCTTCTGAATTGCAGCGACGGATTTATCCTAAGCTTGAGGCCATTAGGAAGCTACCTAATCCCATTTTTGGCCTACAAAACGAGGTAGAATCCTTGCTTGGACCCACGGAAACTGAGCAGATAATAAACAAATATGCGCAGTTAGATATGCCAAATCTTGGCCCCATCGAAATACTGAGGGAATTACGGAAACGTTGGTATAAAACCAACATTTCTGACCATGAGGCTAAGGTTGTTTTTATTAACAATCTTCCCCAAACATTAAAACTCTTTGCCAGACAGCTCCTCAAATACTTCTATAGATGACTTATCTGAGAGATGTGAGTTAGAATACAGGGTTTTGGAACCCAAAGTGAATCCACTAAGTACTTTTCTTCACCCCTGCAAGATAACTTTAGAGAGAAGAGTGGCGAACATGGCCAAAGTTCTAGAAGGATTGGCCATTACCAAATCCGAGCTAAATCAAGTGAATGCTCGACCAAAATTCGTTTCCAAGTCAAATTATAAACGGTATACAACGAGGACTTCACAATCCTTAATAATAAGCCAACTACAATCCGACATACCTGTCGACTCTTTTCGTCCACGCCGAATTTTTCACATAGAGAACCAAACGGACAACGCCGGTCGCAATCACCAGCCTACTTGTTTGCATGACCCGGCCAAACAGCCCAACGAACTTCTGCACCTTCTTGATTTCAAAACTGGCAAAGAGTTCATCGTAGACACAGGTGCGGCAGTCTCAGTTCTCAAAGGTGATTCAATGGCCGAGATGTCGCTAGGCGTTCTTCTCGCAGCAGCTACAGGCGAGCCCATACCAACATATGGCTGCCGGTACCGCACACTCAACATAGGTCTACGACGTGAAATTTCCCACAACTTCATCATTGCCAAGGTCTCACATAATATAATAGGCCTTGATTTCCTTCTAAATTTTCGGCTCATTGTTGATCTTGCCAATCAAAAGATCATCGACCCCTCCACTGGACTTGAGCAAAGTTTTGGACACTTGCCTCCGAGCGTTTGGAGTTACAGGTCATTCAGCCAACCCCAGTGCATCATTCAGCAGAGATATGAGCAGCTCTTCAAAAATACAAATCGCTTTTCGATCTTAACAAGTCAGAGCTACGAGTCTCCAACACGATGCATCATATCGTCTCAGAAGCACAACCTGTTGCACTCAAGAAGCGACCACTGGCCCCTGCTAAGCTGAAAGCTGCCCAAGAAGAATTCTCAAGGCTTTTGATAGAGGGAATCATTAGACCATCGAAAAGTTCATGGGCGTCACCACTGCACTTAGTCTCTAAATCAAACGGATCGGACAGATCGTACAGAGCCTGTGGAGACTACCGTAAGCTAAATTCAGTGACAAAATCTGATGCATATCCTATTCCAAATATCAACACTTTACTTGAAAAACTCAACGGCAGCAATTTCTTCTCAGTGATTGACCTCAGACAAGCGTACCATCACATACCGGTAGCACCAGAGGATATCGAGAAAACTGCAGTCATCACTCCATTTGGCCTTTTTGAATATCTTTACATGCCTTTTGGACTTAAGTGTGCTACTCAGACATTTCAAAGATTCATAGACAACATACTTCGCGACGACTCTGCTTATTGTATGTCATATCTCGATGACATTATGGTATTCAGTCCAGATCTAGAATCTCATGCGAAACATCTACGAAATGTCCTCTCACGCTTATCCAACCACGGACTCAAGATCAACTGTGACAAGACGCAGATTGCAACTTCATCCGTCGACTTCTTAGGGCATCGTATCACGGCCCAAGGTATTCAACCGTTGCCGTCAAAGACGAATTCAATCAAGAATATCAAGTCACCAAGGACTTTGAGCGATTTGCAGAAAATCCTGGGAGTACTAAACTATTATCGCAAGTTCCTTCCAGGCCTTTCAAAACAACTTTATCCTTTGTGCAGGCACCTGCGGAACCGAAAAGGACTTAGCAAGAATTCCATCATTGCTTGGTCATCCGAAGACGAGGAATTACTTCGACTTGCCATCAACTCGTTAGCAAATGCCACAATGCTAACGCATCCAGATTTCGAAAAGCCATTTCTACTCACGACAGATGCTTCTGAATTCGCTATTGGAGCCACTTTGGAACAAGAGATCGACGGAGTTCGGAAGCCTATCAGTTTCTACTCGCGTACTCTCCAACCAGTAGAAACGAGGTACGACACTTTCGGCCGAGAACTTCTCGCCATCCACGACGCAGTGCGCCATTTTATCAGCATCATTGGCAGTAGCAGATTTGTTGTTTTCACAGATCATGCACCACTAGTTAGCGCACTTCGAAACGCAACTTCATCTATCGCCAAGTACCCTGCCAGAGTGGAAAGACAGCTTTCTCGTCTAAGCGAATGGCAATTTGACGTCTTTCACGTCAAGGGCAAACAGAACTTCATTGCAGATGCCCTGTCCAGGCCAGACGTCTCTCTACAACCACCTTCGCCGTCACCATTCACTGTCAACTCCGTGGCACTCAGTGAACCTGCACTAACGCCAACTCTCCTGCGAACTGAACAACGCGGTGACATTCACATTCAAAGATCAATAGCCCGTCACCCAACCAAGTTCATATGCCGTCTGTGGGAAGGCTTACCAATTGTTTACTTCACGGGTACGCAGCCCAACAAGCCAGTTCTGCCGACCAGCCTTCAGAGAAAAGTTTTCGATTCAATTCACTCAATTTCTCACCCAGGAAGCCAAGCGACTGTCCGACTTCTTACAGATCGTTTCTGGGGTCACAGACTTAGGCAGAATGTTAAACGATGGGTCTCAGAGTGTGCAATTTGTCAGAAAAACAAGATCACACGACACACTCGTTCTAAGTTGCAACATTTTCGATCTACTTCTCGCCTAGCCATCGTCCACATCGACATAGTTCATCTGACAAAGGTTCAAGGTTTCAGCTACCTTCTAACTATGATCGATAGATTTACACGGTGGCCTGCGGCATTACCTCTTGGCACCATTTCTGCAGACGAAGTAACTAACGGTTTTATCTCTGCATGGATATCCAATTATGGTGTTCCCAATGAGGTCATCACGGACAGAGGCACTTGCTTCTCATCTGATCGTTTCAAAACCACCTTGCGGTACATGGGATGCATCTTACGCCAGACGACTGCCTACCATCCCCAAGCTAATGGCATGGTAGAGAGAATGCATAGGGAACTCAAAGCTGCTTTAGCATCCTCGTCCATTAATGGCAACTGGGTCGATGCACTACCTTTAGTTCTGCTTGCCATGCGTTCCCGTACTCGTGAATCCATTAAAACGTCTGCGTCACAACTCTTGTATGGCATGGATCTACGCCTGCCTAGTCAGCTCCCACGTCTACTACCGGCACAAGATGACCCACAAGACGAAGCTACCCGCCTTCGACTTCATTTCGGTAACATGTCCGAACAGCAGCCGAGACACACGCCTCGTCCAGTCTTCGTTCACCCACAGCTCCACAGCTGCAAGAGAGTACTCGTTCGCAACAATAATGCTGTTGCACCACTACAACCCAAGTATCGCGGTCCTTACCCGATTTTGCTCAAACAACCAAAATACTTCATCATTATGCAAGGCGCTACACCGACATCAGTAAGCATAGACAGGTTGAAACCGTTTATCGAACCACCTGATCCTGAGAGCGTTCAACCTTCTACACACGTCTCAGGCTCCGTCTGCCCACAATCTCAATAACCTGCTTTGTATAACGCGTAATTAATTTTTTTAAAACATTAACATTAACTATCAAAATTTTTTTAACCTTTCGTTATTTTTCGTATTTGTCTCACGTGGCATAACCAGCTGTTCTTAGCTAACAATTGTGTAGCATTTTTGAACAGTTCTTTGGTATTATGCCATCTCTGAGGCAATGTTCGTGTACATATTTTTATGCAGTTACCTTTGATTTTAATGTATATATTTTTACATTATAATGTATTTCTCACACATGACATTACACTGCCTATTTTGGTATGACCAGCTACTTAGAGCTAACGCTTTCGTGTAGCAACACTAAGTAGTGATCAGCTTCATATCATGGTACAGGCCACTTTCAATGCATATCTCAACTTTATCAATTGCACAAAGACCACTCTACAAATGTCATGACCACAACGTCGAGCACTCTAGCTCCTTTGGTCGTATACAAACACATTGACAACGATCCAACCTGCTTAGGTTTTAACTTAAACCTGGCAAATTCAGAGGCGATTTACCTCGAAATCTTCACGCTGCGGCTCCAAAAACTTACACTGCTCTATTTTGCCTCACGTGCTATGACCGACCACTAGAGCTAACAATTTGTGTAGCAATTCCTAGTGGTTACCTGGCATCATATCATTGTTGAAGCAACCAACAAGCATATTTAAGCCCAGCACTTATGGTTCATCATATTTTTGCTTAACTTGGTTCGAACTCTGTCATGCATTTCTTATCTAGCCTCGCAGAGAGGAATTTTTTCCTTTTTTTTCAGAGAGGAAAGTGTTGTAACGACACAAATTAATGGCCGACATATTGCGTAAATTAAATTCAATTTTATTTACGTTGCACCAATGAGAAAAAAGCGAAACTTGCCGTTTTAGCCAATAGTGTGCAAGTAGGCATGGCATGCTATTTAAGCACGGCAATTTACCATGCAAGTCAGTTGTGGCATTTTGCAATCTACCTTATGTCACGCGTGTGCGTTCTGTCGGCTGTCAATACCTACGCTGGTGATTTGATAGTTTCACCAACAACTAACTACATCCGTGACTCATCTTGTTGCGGTATACCCGGAGAGACGAGCCAATTAAGTGCAGAACCTGCAAGACGTTATCCACATCGTGATTACAGCTCAACCACGGGAGCGACAACTCAAACAGAGTCCACCCAGGGCTCTAGGACATCTTCACACTCTGAAGACTTCATAAAGAACGCATTACCAGGCTCTCTTAAAGGCCCCCTTATCAGTAACTAATCTCTATTCAGAGCACCATAACCGAGTTTGTCACGTCGTACGGCATTTACTTGAAGCCGGGGCGTTTACAATGTTCTTGAGCGTTATGTAAACGCCCCGGCTTCAAGTAAATGCCGTACGACGTTACAAACTCGGTTAAGGTGCTCTGAATAGAGATTAGTTACTGATATGGGGGCCCTTAAGAGGGCCGGGTAATACGTTCGCTTGAAGTCTTCAGAGTTGAAGATGTCCTAGAGCCTTGGGTGGACTCTGGTTGAGTTTTTGCTCCCGTGGTTGAGCTGTGATCGCGTTGTGTATGGTGTCCTGCAGGTCCTGCACTCAATTGGCTCGTCTCTCCGGTATCCCGCATCAAGATGAGTAGGTATTGACAGCCGACAGAGCGCACACGTATTGACAGCCGACAGAACGCACACGCGTGAAGCAGGTAGAAGGCAAATGCCACAACTGACTTGCATGGTAAATTACCGTGCTTAAATAGCATGCAATATGTGTACTTGCATACTATTGGTTAAACGTGGTTAGACGTGGTTAAACGGCAATTTGCTTTTTTCTCATTGGTGCAACGTAAATAAATTTGAATTTAATTTACGCAATATGTCGGCGATTGATTTGTGTCGTTACAACACTTTCCTCTCTGAAAAAAAAGAAAAAAATATTCCTCTCTGCGAGGCTAGATAAGAAATGCATGACAGAGTTCGAACCAAGTTAAGCAAAAATATGATGAACCATAAGTGCTGGGCTTAAATATGCTTGTTGGTTGCTTCAACAATGATATGATGCCAGGTAACCACTAGGAATTGCTACACAAATTGTTAGCTCTAGTGGACGGTCATAGCACGTGAGGCAAAATAGAGCAGTGTAAGTTTTTGGAGCCGCAGCGTGAAGATTTCGAGGTAAATCGCCTCTGAATTTGCCAGGTTTAAGATAAAACCTAAGCAGGTTGGATCGTTGTCAATGTGTTTGTATACGACCAAAGGAGCTAGAGTGCTCGACGTTGTGGTCATGACATTTGTAGAGTGGTCTTTGTGAAATAGATAAAGTTGAGATATGCATTGAAAGTGGCCTGTACCATGATATGAAGCTGATCACTACTTAGTGTTGCTACACGAAAGCGTTAGCTCTAAGTAGCTGGTCATACCAAAATAGGCAGTGTAATGTCATGTGTGAGAAATACATGTAAAAATATATACATTAAAATCAAAGGTAATTGCATAAAAATATGTACACGAACATTGCCTCAGAGATGGCATAATACCAAAGAACTGTTCAAAAATGCTACACAATTGTTAGCTAAGAACAGCTGGTTATGCCACGTGAGACAAATACTAAAAATTAACGTAAGGTTAAAAAAATTTTATAGTTAAATGTTAATGTTTAAAAAAATTAATTACGCGTTATACAAAGCAGGTTGAGATTGTGGGCAGACGGAGCCTGAGACGTGTGTAGAAGGTTGAACGCTCTCAGGATCAGGTGGTTCGATAAACGGTTTTAACCTGTCTATGCTTACTGATGTCGGTGTAGCGCCTTGCATAATGATGAAGTATTTTGGCTGTTTTAGTAAAATCGGGTAAGGACCGCGATACTTGGGTTGTAGTGGTGCAACAGCAGTATTGTTGCGAACGAGTACTCTCTTGCAGCTGTGGAGCTGTGGGTGAACGAAGACTGGACGAGGCGTGTGTCTCGGCTGCTGTTCGGACATGTTACCGAAATGAAGTCGAAGGCGGGTAGCTTCGTTTTGTGGGTCATCTTGTGCCGGTAGTAGACGTGGGAGCTGACTAGGCAGGCGTAGATCCATGCCATACAAGAGTTGTGACGCAGACGTTTTAATGGATTCTCGAGTACGAGAACGCATGGCCAGCAGAACTAAAGGTAGTGCATCGACCCAGTTGCCATTAATGGACGAGGATGCTAAAGCTGCTTTGAGTTCCCTATGCATTCTCTCTACCATGCCATTAGCTTGGGGATGGTAGGCAGTCGTCTGGCGTAAGATGCATCCCATGTACCGCAAGGTGGTTTTGAAACGATCAGATGAGAAGCAAGTGCCTCTGTCCGTGATGACCTCATTGGGAACACCGTAATTGGATATCCATGCAGAGATAAAACCGTTAGTTACTTCGTCTGCAGAAATGGTGCCAAGAGGTAATGCCGCAGGCCACCGTGTAAATCTATCGATCATAGTTAGAAGGTAGCTGAAACCTTGAACCTTTGTCAGATGAACTATGTCGATGTGGACGATGGCTAGGCGAGAAGTAGACCGAAAATGTTGCAACTTAGAACGAGTGTGTCGTGTGATCTTGTTTTTCTGACAAATTGCACACTCTGAGACCCATCGTTTAACATTCTGCCTAAGTCTGTGACCCCAGAAACGATCTGTAAGAAGTCGGACAGTCGCTTGGCTTCCTGGGTGAGAAATTGAGTGAATTGAATCGAAAACCTTTCTCTGAAGGCTGGTCGGCAGAACTGGCTTGTTGGGCTGCGTACCCGTGAAGTAAACAATTGGTAAGCCTTCCCACAGACGGCATATGAACTTGGTTGGGTGACGGGCTATTGATCTTTGAATGTGAATGTCACCGCGTTGTTCAGTTCGCAGGAGAGTTGGCGTTAGTGCAGGTTCACTGAGTGCCACGGAGTTGACAGTGAATGGTGACGGCGAAGGTGGTTGTAGAGAGACGTCTGGCCTAGACAGGGCATCTGCAATGAAGTTCTGTTTGCCCTTGACGTGAAAGACGTCAAATTGCCATTCGCTTAGACGAGAAAGCTGTCTTTCCACTCTGGCAGGGTACTTGGCGATAGATGAAGTTGCGTTTCGAAGTGCGCTAACTAGTGGTGCATGATCTGTGAAAACAACAAATCTGCTACTGCCAATGATGCTGATAAAATGGCGCACTGCGTCGTGGATGGCGAGAAGTTCTCGGCCGAAAGTGTCGTACCTCGTTTCTACTGGTTGGAGAGTACGCGAGTAGAAACTGATAGGCTTCCGAACTCCGTCGATCTCTTGTTCCAAAGTGGCTCCAATAGCGAATTCAGAAGCATCTGTCGTGAGTAGAAATGGCTTTTCGAAATCTGGATGCGTTAGCATTGTGGCATTTGCTAACGAGTTGATGGCAAGTCGAAGTAATTCCTCGTCTTCGGATGACCAAGCAATGATGGAATTCTTGCTAAGTCCTTTTCGGTTCCGCAGGTGCCTGCACAAAGGATAAAGTTGTTTTGAAAGGCCTGGAAGGAACTTGCGATAATAGTTTAGTACTCCCAGGATTTTCTGCAAATCGCTCAAAGTCCTTGGTGACTTGATATTCTTGATTGAATTCGTCTTTGACGGCAACGGTTGAATACCTTGGGCCGTGATACGATGCCCTAAGAAGTCGACGGATGAAGTTGCAATCTGCGTCTTGTCACAGTTGATCTTGAGTCCGTGGTTGGATAAGCGTGAGAGGACATTTCGTAGATGTTTCGCATGAGATTCTAGATCTGGACTGAATACCATAATGTCATCGAGATATGACATACAATAAGCAGAGTCGTCGCGAAGTATGTTGTCCATGAATCTTTGAAATGTCTGTGTAGCACACTTAAGTCCAAAAGGCATGTAAAGATATTCAAAAAGGCCAAATGGAGTGATGACTGCAGTTTTCTCGATATCCTCTGGTGCTACCGGTATGTGATGGTACGCTTGTCTGAGGTCAATCACTGAGAAGAAATTGCTGCCGTTGAGTTTTTCAAGTAATGTGTTGATATTTGGAATAGGATATGCATCAGATTTTGTCACTGAATTTAGCTTACGGTAGTCTCCACAGGCTCTGTACGATCCGTTTGATTTTGAGACTAAGTGCAGTGGTGACGCCCATGAACTTTTTGATGGTCTGATGATTCCCTCTTCCAAAAGCCTTGAGAATTCTTCTTGGGCAGCTTTCAGCTTAGCAGGAGCCAGTGGTCGCTTCTTGAGTGCAATAGGTTGTCCTTCTGTGACGATATGATGCATCGTGTTGGAGACTCGTAGCTCTGACTTGTTAAGATCGAAAAGCGATTTGTATTTTCGAAGAGCTGCTGATATCTCTGCTGAATGATGCACTGGGGTTGGTTGAATGACCTGTAACTCCAAACGCTCGGAGGCAAGTGTCCAAAAGCTTTGTTCAAGTCCGGTGGAGGGGTCGATGATCTTTTGATTGGCAAGATCAACAATGAGCCGAAATTTTAGAAGGAAATCAAGGCCTATTATATTATGTGAGACCTTGGCAATGATGAAGTTGTGGGAAAATTCACGTCGTAGACCTATGTTGAGTGTGCGGTATTGGCAGCCATAAGTTGGTATGGGCTCGCCTGTAGCTGTTGCGAGAAGAACGCCTAGCGACATCTCGGCCATTGAATCACCTTTGAGAACTGAGACTGCCGCACCTGTGTCTACGATGTACTCTTCGCCAGTTTTGAAATCAAGAAGGTGCAGAAGTTCGTTTGGCTGTTTGGCCGGGTCATGCAAACAAGTAGGCTGGTGATTGCGACCGGCATTGTCTGTTTGGTTCTCTATGTGAAAAATTCGGCGTGGACGAAAAGAGTCGACAGGGATGTCGGATTGTAGTTGGCTTCTTCCCTGTAGCGCCGTTGATGCCGTTGATGTGCAGAAAGTACGGTCTTCTACTTCCTGCGCCAGACGTTTCCCGATGCTGATGCACCCTTGTGCCTGCGGTCTGTTGTCCTCTCCGTCAGCTGTGGAAATTGACACTCATTCGGAAATTCTTCGGAACGACAAAGACAAACTTGGCAAGCATAAAAAACTTCTGGTGGTTATAACACCAGTTCTTTGGAGCATATTTATTAAATGATTGCGGAGATCTCGATCGCCGCCTACCATTATAATTTGACTTGGAAACGAATTTTGGTCGAGCATTCACATGATTTATCTCCGATTTGGTAATGGCCAATCCTTCTAGAACTTTGGCCATGTTCGCCACTGTTCTCTCTAAAGAGGAGATTCTATCATCTTGCGGGGGTGAAGAAAAGGATGATGGATTCACTTTGGGTTCCAAAACCCTATATTCTAACTCACATCTCTCAGATAAGTCATCTATAGAGAGAGTGTTGGGGAGCTGTCTGGCAAAGAGTTTTAATGTTTGGGGAAGATTGTTAATAAAAACAACCTTAGCCTCATGGTCAGAAATGTTGGTTTTATACCAACGTTTCCGTAATTCCCTCAGTATTTCTATGGGGCCAAGATTTGGCATATCTAACTGCGCATATTTGTTTATTATCTGCTCAGTTTCAGTGGGTCCAAGCAAGGATTCTACCTCGTTTTGTAGGCCCAAAATGGGATTAGGTAGCTTCCTAATGGCCTCAAGCTTAGGATAAATCCGTCGCTGCAATTCAGAAGGTAGTTTAGCAAAAACCTTTGACAGTTTTTGATGACTGTCATAATCAGGAAACGGGGAGAAAGCGGAGTCTACGCGCATAAAAAATAACTCACTATCTCCATCCCAAACAGGAACATCAATATCTAAAATTGGACCTGACATTTTAACAATCTTACGGGATCTTAAAAGCATAAATTTATAAGCAATATGAAAATGTATATATAAATGTATAAATATATAACGAAACGCTTACCCACAAACAGCTTCCACTGTTGCTTGATATTGTCCAGTACAAAAGGAAAAAACGAACAGAGGCCCCGTTGGCCTTTGATGACAATGTATTATTATTTCAACACAGAACAGCGTCACTCCTTCCAAAAATTGAAATTGTCCTGTAGGGAAGACGAACAGAGGCCCCGTTGGCCTTTAGTAACACAGAACAGCGTCACTCCTTCCAAAAATTGAAATTGTCCTGTAGGGAAGACGAACAGAGGCCCCGTTGGCCTTTAGTGCCAAATGAATTATTATTATGCTCACACCACAAATTCACGAATATATGCCCAACAAAATTCCCAGAAAAACCAGGATCAGGGTAAAGAAAACGCAAATGTTAGTCGATTTATCCCAAACAAATGAAGAAGAAAGTCAATTTATTTATACCCAAAAAAATCAGATAAATAATCAATATCCTGGCGCGGTCGCCAATTTTGTAAACGCCCCGGCTTCAAGTAAATGCCGTACGACGTTACAAACTCGGTTAAGGTGCTCTGAATAGAGATTAGTTACTGATATGGGGGCCCTTAAGAGGGCCGGGTAATACGTTCGCTTGAAGTCTTCAGAGTTGAAGATGTCCTAGAGCCTTGGGTGGACTCTGGTTGAGTTTTTGCTCCCGTGGTTGAGCTGTGATCGCGTTGTGTATGGTGTCCTGCAGGTCCTGCACTCAATTGGCTCGTCTCTCCGGTATCCCGCATCAAGATGAGTAGGTATTGACAGCCGACAGAGCGCACACGTATTGACAGCCGACAGAACGCACACGCGTGAAGCAGGTAGAAGGCAAATGCCACAACTGACTTGCATGGTAAATTACCGTGCTTAAATAGCATGCAATATGTGTACTTGCATACTATTGGTTAAACGTGGTTAGACGTGGTTAAACGGCAATTTGATTTTTTCTCATTGGTGCAACAGAAAAAAATTTGAATTTAATTTACGCAATATGTCGGCGATTGATTTGTGTCGTTACAGTTAAAATTGTTTCTAAAACGTTGACTAATTTGAATTGAACCCAATATTAGTATTTTGCATAACTTTGAAATACATTAGTATTCTAATTACTTTTAGAAGTTGTTGTAGAATAACATTTAAACATATAATAATAATTTCGCTTTCAAAAAAATACCTTTTACGTTAATATAATTCACTCTGAATTATTCGTAACGATATATAACTAAATAATTCAAACGTTTTAGTTCTATTTGCAAGTAAATAATAACTATTTTATGGTAAAACTTATCTTTGGAATTGCTGTCCTCAATGGAATCACCTAATGTTAACATTGGAATCGAGAGTTTATTAGAGCAATTATGGAAATGTACAACTGAATTAAGAGGAGCATCTCAGGATGAAATTAAAAGGACAAAAAGATTATTACGGCGTTTTGTATATAATGACCTATTTTCTAGATTACCTGGTCTTCACAAGTATTGTTCGTATAATTACTTTAGCCAATGCATAATTCCAAAGTTTAGAAATAAGGAGAACATTCTGATAAACCTCCACCAAGTTATAATATTAAGGTTAAATGAGCTTCATGCCCATCAAATTATTCTGAAAATTAACTTTTGCCTGTCTCACCTTTATGGTTCGTACCTACGTTATATTTATTTATACAGATATGAATGTTCCAGAGCTATCGAACAAAATTATATTTCTTTTACAATTGTCCAATTTTCAAAATTTACAAAATGAAAATAATCCTCCAGTAAGCGTGTGTCTGTTATTTTAAGGATATTTTTTCCCTTCCAACCCGTCCTTACTACTGTTCTGAGGACATGCTTGATCTTTCTTCAATGTATGAGCACAGTTTAATTACAATGAAATCATCTTCAGATATCATACATGACATATCTCAAATCCGAAAAATTCGATTTTGCTGGGAATCTAGAGGCTTGTAAGTTGTAAATTTAGATTTCAGGCCAAAGTGTGACCCCGAGTTGTCATACATATCCGAAACTGGCCTTTTGGCTGTAACTGCAATGTTAGACTTATTCAAATCACGAACTTCACTCTTACCATCAAAAATTTTTCGTACTTCAGATATAAAATCTTCTGCAGTATGGGATGTCAATCTCAATGTATTAAACGGTGATTTTGGAAGAACTTATCGTCAAGCATTTTCAAAAGATTTCATCGAAATGTTATTGGGAAGACCATCAAAACGTTTTCCATGGACCTCGGCTCCAAATGTTCCAACAACCCTTCAAGTGAGCAGGTCGACTTTTATTTTGTATGGTGATCGATTTTCAAATACTTCTCGCGATTTAAAATAAAATTATTCAGCTAAACAGTGTGTTTTTATAGATCCTTTTAGGTAAATTCGTGTGGCTGCCGCAAAGCCTGGATAATGCAATGTTTGGTATATCTGGTGGCGCATTATTATCATTGCTGAGTGACAAGCAGTTAAGACGCGGTGCGATGTTTCGACGATTACATTGGTTTTCGTTAAGAGCGGCTGCGACTATGCCTCATGGAGAAGCACTTACTTCACCGTTTTTGTTCAATGCAATAATAAATAAAGAATACGACGGGAAATCTTTTATTGATTCGATCAAAATTGTTTTTTTAGATTGGAATTATTTACCCCCTTGGCGTGGGGGTGTTTGGGCATGTTTTGTAGATGCGTTAACTTGTTGTCTACGTGCATATGAAGCAGTAGTACGACGATTATCGACTTTTATTAGCGTGATACAAAGTAAGCTTATTTAATGAAACTCGTCTCAGTTAGTTGTTTTGAAATTTACTTTAGACTAAAAACAGTAATGAACTCTTGTTTCGGTTGAGCTATTTTCGGCATTGCTTATTTTTAAATACTTTTTCCCAGATTAAGTTCCTTGTGCTAATTTGTTCATATATGATTTCATATTTTTAACATCCGGGTACGCCTTTGCGTTGTCCAGATCCGCAATCAAATATGCAACACAGGAAGCTCAAATTTGGCATCCTGGGTTTGGTGCGCCAACTGAATCAACTGACATCCTTTGTTGAGTGAGTTGTTTTTATTATTATAAATATATAAATTTCATTTTATCCTAAAATATTGGATCTAATCTTTTAATGCTTCCCTAAAGATACATATTTTGGATTTCATTTCAGCGTACGGCATTGAAAAATACAATATTTCTTTTATTAAATTTAGATGTTTTTTATGCTTTGCATTTTGACGCCACAAGTTATTTCGATGAATTATGAAAAATATTTTATTATTAGTTTAATTTCCTTATTTTTCTCGGCTTCTGGCAGTGAAAAGAGGGAAAGATGTGTATCTATATTATCATTCAACACATAGAATGAGAATGCTATGATGATATACGCATGTAAATATGCCGATATTTGTTTGATTGTGTATAGGCATATATGCGTTGAAGCTAAACAATAACGTTGACATGATGGTCTGCATATAATAATAATAATACATTTATTTGGCATCAAAGGCCAACTGGCCCGACCATTGAAATAACAAATCAAGGGTAGGATATGTGGAGGTGAGTGGAATTGTGACTAGCAAAGTATTTAATAGCAGGGGGGTTGGGGAAGGGAAAAGTTATCATTAACATCAAGATAGTTCAATCTGGTGAAAAATAAATAGAAACGAAGTTCCATTTGACTAGACAAGATCAATTGGAGATAGTCCATGAAGTATCAGAGCTTCTAGGTGAATGTGAGATCGAAAAAAGATGGCGGACCGGAGGTAGACGTCGACCGATGGAGTCCATTGTCGTGGAGATTGAGTTGATGGAGCAAAGCATGGACATGGATGGAATCTGCAGGATTGAAGCGAGCGAGTCTTGCAGGGGTCGCAGGCATCCGTAGAACGTGGTTGTGATTGAAGGAAGACCAGGGGGAGTCGATGTCCGAAGCGAACCGTTGGTGGGTCGGTAGGGCTGTTGGGTTTCCGGTCCTCCGCTGAAACAAGAAAGAAAAGAATTGGATGAGCAAAACGTAGTAAAGTATCCACAACGTGGATATGATGGGGTCAGGAATGGGCTGAGAAGTGGTATCAGTGAGTCTAGAAGAAAAGATTAAGACCAGAGAGGTAAAGTGGAAGATTAGATGACTGCCTGAGGGATTTCGCCCTCCGAAGTTAGTAAAGAGAATAGCCTGGGGTGAAGTAAATGTTATGGATTGAGAAGGAACCAGTTTCGTTTCCAGTCGGTCGTATCACAAAGAAGTTTGTTGAAGAAGTACTGATGGGCTGCCTTTTTGAATTCGTGCTGGGGTAGGAGCTTTATGTCTGTGGGAAGAGCGTTGAAGACATTAGTGGCTTTGGAGAAGAGATAGATTTTTTAAATATTGTGGGGGTATGGTTAGCTTGGATAGAAGAGTTACTAGAGCGTGTGGCGTAGTGGTGACTTGGGTGGGCAAAGTTGGAGAGTGGTAAGCAAGTTGTGATCTTATGGATAAAAGAAATGACTCGAAGGTGACGGGTGAACCAAAGCGGAAGAAGGTTTGCTAGGAGTAGGCGTTCCCTATAGTTTTGGCATTTCGGGAAGACTCGCTTTAGAAATCTGGAGGATACCTGTTCAATAGTATACGAGGAGGCGAGGGTGAGAGGACAGTAGAATTCGCTGGCGTAGGAAATGAGGGGCAGAACGTAGACCTTGAATAACGTGAGTTGGAGAGTGGGGTTGTTAGTCTTAAAACAGATCAGACGGGCCCATTTGAAGAGTTTGGAAGTAGTGTGTGTAAGGTGTAGGGAGAAGTCTAGGGATTTTGAGAAATGAATGCCAAGATGTTTGGCCGAATCTATTATTTCTATATCAAGGGGGTAGTTGGCAACCGGGATAGAGCAGAATGGATCAGAGGAGAGTTTCATTAGGCGAGTTTTGGTGGGATTTAGTTTGAGGCCGATTCTGCTGAGCTGCGAGTGGAGCGAGGATAGGAGCTCCGATATAAGGGGTAAGGAGGGGTTGGATGTTGTGGGGTTGCTGAATACGATAACCATGTCATCCGCATATTTGAACAGCTTGAAAAGGTTGTCTTCAACCTGTATGTGCGCGAGCGTAAGGTTGAAGAGAATGGGACCAAGTACGGAGCCCTGGGGAACACCGGATCGGATATGGGCTGGTCTCGAGTGGCTACTGCCAACTTTTACTGTCGCATATCGGTTTCGGAGATAGTAACTGATAAGATTGAGAACGTTGCCGCAAATACCGCTTCTCAGTAAGGCGGATTCGATTGCTGAAAATGACAGCGAGTCAAAAGCCTTGGATATATCCAGGAATAGGAGAGTGCACTGAAGCCCTTTAGAGAAGGAGGAGTAGCAATGATCGAGAACACTAGCTAAGTTGGTGGAAGAGGAGCGGCCATTCAAAAAGCCATGTTGATCATCGAGGAGATAGAAGTTTACATGAGACTTAATGAAGGGGTAGATTAGGTTGTATAAGATCCTGTCGAAGATTTTGGTGAAAGAAGGGACGATAGTAATGGGGCGGAGATCTTTAAATGATGAGATCGAAGAAGTGCCATTTTTAGGGATAGGAGAGATCGTCGAATTAAGCCAGTCCGGGGGAAGGTAGGTGGTTTCTAGACAATGATTAATAACATCTGCAATCAGAGAGAAGACGTTCCAGCCTAGAAGAGCAATCATACTGACCGAGACACCGTATTGATCAAATTGGTGTTTAGATTTAATGTCTTTAATTGCTTGGGCGACGGAAGCCGGAGAGACGAACCAGCGTAGGTTCTCGGTGTCTCCGTTGTCTAACATCTCAACAGGCGGAGTGGGAGTGGAAAAGGAGTCGAGAAGGTGAGTCAGATAATCGTTGGCGAAGCAGGGGTCGTCTGACTGAGAGAAGTTGATATACGAGGTTTTGGGCTTTTGCAGCAATTGGTGTTTGATGATAGCGAACTTTGCCCGGGGGTTAGGAGCTGAGCGGATGCGTCTTTCGATGTGGAGCGCTTGTTTGTTGATAGCCTGTTTAATGTGCCCATCGATGCGTCTCAGAGCGAGGGCGCGGGCAAGTGACGATGTGCGTAGACGAGAGTTGCGTGCGAGGTTGTCACGTGCCTTAAACAGAGCGTTCAACTTATTCGTCGAGTATACGTGTTGAATAGAGGTGGCGGAGTTATAGTGGGAGGATAAGATGTTATGGACTTCGGAAAAGCACGAGGAGAGATTGTTTGGGAGAAAGAGGTCTCTCCAGTTAACAGCGTCACAGAGTCGGCGGAACTCTTCCCAGTTGGTGAATCGCCTGAACGATTGGGTGTCTTCTCGAGGGGTGAAGGATAAGAGAGGTAAGAGGAAGGATACCTGACAGTGATCGAGATTAGGGAAGATCTCCCGAGAGTGAACATCGGTCACCTCGTTATTGGAGAGTACACAATCCAGTTGGTTGTTCCCTCGGGTAGGAAAATGCACGAATTGGTGTAACAGGTTGTCCGCGAAGAGTCGAAGCAGTGGGTGACTTTCCGAAGCTAGATTATGCCAATTAGCCATGGGGAGGTTGAGATCACCCACAACGACGTACCGATCGGAGTGTAAAGAGAAAAAAGTAGATAGAAGTTGGGCCCCGCGAGTGTCGTCGATGAGTGAGATATTAGGGGGTCTGTAGACAACACAGGTAGATATGCTTTGGTTATGGATTTGTAGCTGAAACGAGAAAAATTCCAATCCTTGAGAGTTCGATGTCGACAAGCGTTTGGGCATAAGAAGGGATCGGACATAGGCAGCTAGTCCGCCCCCACGACCGACAGTTCTGTCGCTACGAAGGAACGTGTATCCGTGAATGAGGAAAAGATCATCACAGTGGATGGAAGGGGACAACCAAGTCTCAACAAGAACGCATATGTCTATCTCGTTAGAGGATAGAAAAGCTCGTAGTTGATTGATTTTTGGCGTAAGTGACCTGCAATTGATGAGAATTGCTGAGAGTGCTCTGAGAGAGGGATGGTTAGATCGGGGAGGAGAAGCGTGCGGGGGCTTTCCGCTGGCGGGCGGGGCGAGATCTAGGGCTGATGAGGGTGACAGACCGCTCGTTGACAAGGATAGAGTGGTTCAGCGTCGATCTGGATTTCTTTTGTCCCGCGTTTATCAGGTGGGTGAGGTAATTGGAGGGTTTGAAAGCAGAAGGGGGGCGAGATATCTCGGCTCGAGGGGGCACTCGGAAGCTGCGTTGATGGGGTG
Source organism: Eudiplozoon nipponicum (assembly GCA_029291075.1). Classification (NCBI taxonomy): domain Eukaryota; kingdom Metazoa; phylum Platyhelminthes; class Monogenea; order Mazocraeidea; family Diplozoidae; genus Eudiplozoon; species Eudiplozoon nipponicum. Next base: position 156,648 of record JAQBSW010000694.1, read on the forward strand.
AGCAGGGACAGAGACTGATCAGGTTTATGGGTTTGGGCTTTCTCTAAAGTCCTCTGTAGTAGCGTGTAATCTCGCTTTAGTTTGACTTTCCCAGATTCTAATTTATTATGCTATTCTAATAATGCTCCATTGCTTGTCTGTTTTGAGTGGCAAGATATCTATCATCGTGATGTCTAAGTACCATCAATACAGTAGAAGTAGGCGACTTTGAGTTCTTTTATGTTTCATCGATAACTGATAAAAACGACAAATAATGATATATTACTGCATCGAATGGCGTGAAATATGAAAAAAGATCCCGTACTCCACCGGGTCATATAGGGTGGCTATGCGAAAGCAAACATGCAGATGAACCTGAAATTCGGTCCCTCAGTTGTTAGGCTGATGTGACTTTGGGAAAGGACTAAAATAATTGTGTATTTGTCAATAGATATATAGTAGCAGTGATAACTTAAAGTCATCAGTCAGAGATCTGTTAGTGTATGATGTGTTTTTCGGTTCCAAGGGTAGAGATCATAAGATGCTGTGTTCACACATAAGAGTTACAGATATAATCAAAGGAAAGCGATTGGCGAAGCGAACTCCAATGTACTGGATTAGAATAAACGGCAAAATACATGTGGTAGATCTCCGAAAGACGCTACTGATCCTCGTGTGCTGTTTAAACCAAAGAATAATTTTTCCATTGGTTCATGGAATTTGAAGGTCTTTGCCTGGTGAGAAAGTCAGTTTTTATGGCTGGCAAACTGCAAAAGCGCATTTTCAACATTGCTAGTCTAAATAAGGTCAGAACCGCTTCGATAATTTAACAATGTGTCTCATTTAAGCCTAAAACACGGAAAATGGCGGTTCATGTCCTATTTGATCGAGTCAGATATGATGTTAAATTAAACGAGCAATGGTTGTGCGGGTGGTGATAACAATTATTATAATCAAGGTTGCGGTCTTGATATAAGCACCTGACCCATTAATTACTTACATACGCCAGTATAAATGAAGAATTGTATAATATAGAACAGGCAACTCATCCAGTCGACCGGTTTCGTCCTTATTGAGAACTAATTATGTACTGGCCAGAATTTGCCGCGGACAGAGGTCGAACCTGAGCACATCTGCTTCGGAATCTTACGCTCTAACCAATGACATATGTAAGTAATTAATGGGTCAACTGGATGCGACGTAAATCCCATAGATGGAACGATGGCGTGTCATGGTACTCACCTCGACGGCGTGCTGCTAATCAAGACGAGTTTTCCATGAGCGATCTACATGTTTAATCAATGAAAGTCTTCAGTTTGTGGCTGATAGAACCCGATTGAATTTCCACCCTGTGCCGCTGCCCGTATTCTATCTGAGATCCCTGCATAAATAATGGATACACGTTTTATGGACGCCTGCGGTTCTACTAGGCCGCCGATCATTACAGAACGTAGTATATCAAGCAACTAGAATGTTGTGAATTTAAAGCTTAAAAAGCGTCGTCTTGTATTTCGGCGATGAAATCTGCGAATATATTTTATATTTTTACTATTACATTAACTGTACTAGACACAGTGGATAAGGGTCAACAGTGGCTTAGTATTGCTAATGACTTATAACTTTATGCTCATATCTGATGTTTTAGTAGTGGTCATTTCGCCACTATGGTATGGGCGCCTCCCGTTTCAGAAATGCAGCTCTTCGAGCACTTCAGAAATCACTCATTTACCTTCACATTGTTCAAATGGAGTGGTTTGCGATGAAGTGACCACCCTTTGAATATATGGAAGGTTGATGGAATAAAATTTCAAATTGCTCTTTATGGTCGTCTAAAAATTAGAAGAATTGTGCCGTTGCGGTTCTCATCTACAAAAAAAGGTTCACAAGTACTCCAACCAGCTATCGTGGTGTCAGTTTGTATCTGTCCTATAGGAAAATTAGTCAATTCTAGTCTTCAGAAGGATACTTGAATCCTGAGAGAAACAAACTAGTCCAACATTGCTATGGTTTTCGTTTAGGATGGAATGGTTAGACAAAATTTATGCACTCAGTCGCACTCTTAAATTGTATCATAAGTATTAGCTGCATACAATCGTTGCTATTCTAGACTGCACAGCTGTTTTCAGTTATGAATTGCACAACATGTTTTGGTGACATTTGCTTAGTAATTGCGTCATATTTAAAATTGTTTGATTAATCAATCATGCTATAATAACTTGTCGGCATTTATTCGCGTTAATAAGGATCTATTTGAACATTTTTGATTGGCTTTGGCATTTGAAAATGATGTAATATTGGGGTGATCTTGGCGGAGGTTACTACAATACTAGTCGGAGTGTATATCAGTGCTTGTGTACGGTTTTCAGATGTTACATGCGCTGAAGATGCCATTTTATTAGAAGTAACAGAAGATAAGTCATTACTTGATGCATGTATTGTTTATTTTTGTGGACTTCGACATTCTTAATCGTCGGAATCTAAGATTGTACTAAACGGCGCTCTACTGCCCATTGTCACAGTATTATTCTAACTTGAATCTTTGGAAACCAACTTCTACCGGGCTTTTTAGGCCTATTAGCCTTTTATCAGCTTCCTATATTCATTTCAAAAAATCATTGTTGTTACCCGTCTAAATCCAAAAGCGCAAAGTTCAGTGTCATTAAGTCATATTTACTACCGACCCTTCTTCATTCTGCTGATACATGTGAGATGAGCGGTCATAGATACCACCTCTAAATACTGAACCTTATTGGGCTTATGCTGTGCTACAGTTTCTTAGAACAGGCAGATCTATGATAATTCTAAACACCTGCCTATTGATGGGTAACCTAATGCTCATTACCAGTGCACACATATTTCACAGTTTTATAGATATGCGACATGGAAGCATGACTTTATTAGGCGTATTTAATGTTGTTTAATAATGATAGCATTAATCATTGACACAATTTGCCAACCTAACGTATATATTCGGCCGATGTTGATGTATCATTAATATAAAATTTTTAAAGTAGATTTCCAGTTGCAATGATTAAGGCACTGTTTGACAAGGCAATTTAAAAATCATCGTCAAACCACCGAATCACCGCCAAATAATATTGTGGGTAAAGGGCGTAAAACCTGCTCCTACTGATGAGTCGCCAGTAAGTACGAGACGAATGTACACGAGATTATACTTTCCGTTCGTGCTGTCTTTGGTTTGTCCTTCTGGTCATTATTGAACTAATTTTTTACTAGCTGCGCCAACACCTAATGCATAATTGCATATACATTAGTTCTCCGCCACAGCCAGTTTCTAAATGACTGATATAGCGATTCTACATTTCCAATAGTGTTGTCTTAAATATTGTATAATCGGAATGTATGAGTAGCCTTCGCAGACCGTCCGAACTAATGCAATTGGTGTTCCATAAAAGGGTTGATGGGGACAATATATAACCAGTGATCGAATATAACTGATCAGATGGTAAATTTTTCTCTTCTTTAATGCCTTCAGACTCACAGCGGGCAATCAGCTAAACCAAGCCGAGCAACTAAATAAATGTGTATGACCCTGTTCACCTTTTGGCTACTATAATCGATCATCTCTGAAAGATTGGGGTAAGCTGAAGACAGTTATCCTGTCCAGGACACGAGAGCTAACGACGAGTGCTATACTTTTTTAATTAATCGAGTTGATTGCTGTTTTTGGTCGCCAGAATGCAATTGCAATTAAGATCCATAAGGCTACATGAATATCTGTGTAGTAGTTGTGCTAGGCTGCATTAGCCTCCTTATTTATTCGTCATTATCACCATATCTGATTTATTAGTTAAGTTAGTATTCTATGAAACTGAATGCTTTGTGTAATGACATTAACTCTATGTAATCAGAACGTTCCTATTTTGGCGATATGGTCCAAATGGAATGCAGCCTTCAGAAGGCATACTAAATTGAAAATTTTATCCGAGTTTTTCCGATTCTCTTATTATTTCTACTTAATATATTTACTCGGGCGGAGGTTACGTTTGCAATTACCGGAGTGAGAGAAACGCAGAAAGATGATCAAGTACTATGTGGGGTTAACCAGGCGTTGGAAACTAAAAACTGTGCACTGGAAATGGGCAAAATATACTGAAGTACTTTTTTTATTCTTATGCTTCCGCTAGGCCATTTGGGACAAATCCATTTCACACAACAAAATGCTAGGAATAAATATCTTGAGTAAGTCTCAATTTATTTGTTTAAATAAAATCCGAAATTTTGTTTGTTTCCTCTGTTAAAACCCAAGGTTTGCTATACGACAAATGCTGAGAAACTGAGTGGAGTTTAAGTGTGGTCCATATGCTTTACAAGGAGTTCTCTGCCATTCAAGCAGTGAAACAGGTTAAGCACTAATTAAAGCTAGTGGCAAGTTTACCCAGCGTAGGGTCACAGCAACCTTGCCAATTTGAATGCATTGAATCTGTGTATTATCAGTGAGTTCTCTGTGAAATGAGAAAGAGTATCTACAGTTTTTGAATTGTGGCTTATCATGCATTTTCACGTATTCTTCAATCCGCGACGATGTGGCTCAATGATCTTGTTACTTGACAGATATTGAAGCTTCTTATTTTAATGAAATAACAATTACTTTAAGCCTCATAAGTGACCGCGAAGCCGATGAAATCTATTCACTCCCGGCATTTTAAAGCCTATTGGGCATAATAAACAGCTGTGCATCAGTACTACATATGTGTTTTATCATTTTTCAAAAAAATGTGTTATCGCCACCATTTTTCTCCTATAAAGGAGATTCAGTCTTTATTGAGATATTAACATCATTTTTCGAATTAGAGATCAATCTGGTTCGCTGGCTTGCTATACTTACATATTATAGAATTACTGCGCCATTAGCGTAAAGGAAAGATGAGCTCTAGACATCCATTAACTTTCCATTGGAATTGCACATGTGATACGAACTCAAACTAAATGCCTCGAAAGCTTATCTCGCAATCAGTGATGATTTAAAGCCGTTGGTTGTGCTATAAATCGCCCTTCTGCTTAACGTCAACGAGCTAGAACGCTTACATCTCACAAAGCCACGTCGGTATGTCTCGCCGAGATTTTAGTAGTAACAATTTTGAAGTTATTTTAATACATAGCGCGCAAATACAAGTCATTCACATTTATCATCATCATCGTTACCGCAGGCAGCAATGCAACAGTCTTTAATCAATTATGCTGCGCTGCCATATTGGTATGAGGAAAATGGAACGAACAATAAATAAAATAAATTTTTATTTAAAAAGAAATGCACAACATGACAAAAATAATAAATAAAAATTAAAAGACTATTTAAGGGAAGTGATTTTTGAAGGGAGGATATAGGTGAAATGGAGATCTTCACCTAGTAAATACGAAGAAGTATGGCAACGTTTAACTCTTGTTACTCCATTATGAACATATCAGCTTTAAGGCAAGGCATAAATGGAAGTAAAGATTCCTCGTGGTTTTCATATTATCGCTTCAAAAAACAACCGAAACACGGAATTTGCGCTGTCCATCTATGGAAAGAAAATTTATACTATTATGCCCTAACTCTGCACCAAGTCACGACTGAGCTCGATTCGATGCCATATAGCGCTGGGCTTCCTACCTAGGTTTATGTTGCACACGTGGGCTCTATCTTGGTAGAAAAACGTGTCTGTTACTACCCAATTTAAAGTTTCTCGACTTTTCCTGTTTATGATCTGTCAAAATCTGTCTACTATTTTTATTATGCCATTGTAGTATGGGCTGAGTGTATAATGCTCTACACACACACACACACACATATATATATATATATATATATATATATATATATATGTTTATAATTAGGAAGAAAGAACACATATATAACAGTGGATAAAGGCCATTTATTTCGTGAATACTAATCATCGCTTATACAATCATACATATTTATACATATTTATACATTTTTGGTTTTCAATTGATTATGCTAGTGGTAACAAATCTGACTCGTTTTTACTTCTGTTTCTTGAAAACCCAAAATGTATAAATATGTATGATTGTATAAGCGATGATTAGTATTCACGAAATAAATGGCCTTTATCCACTTTGTTCTTAATGTGTTCTTTCTTCCTAATTATAAACATACTGTGTAATATTAAAAGGCATGGACATTATAAATATATATATATATATATATATATATATATATATATATATATATATATATATATAAGAACAAAACAACGTACTCCATGGAATAACATTTATTAATAAATCTTATTTCTACCAGTATCTACAGCCATTGTTCTGGATTCGTTAGTATATTCGTTCATCCAATCCCACTGTACATTTGTCGTAACCAATCTCCTCTTCGTTATGTAAGCCTTTGTTTTTCGCAATTGAGACCATTACTTTTGCGCAATTTAGACCACTCCTTTTGCGTAACGTCATTTGGTGTGTCATCGCTTTCATTGTAATTGCGTCCGTAATTGATGTATGTGTCGTATTTTGCGAAGCGTTGGCTATTTTTAAAGGCATGTCAGTTATGTCTTTGTTCCAGTCCAATTTAATTTCTTTTTGAATTATTTTCTGCACGTTTAAGCAGGGCTTCAGCTTATTAATTGCAATAGCTTCAAAAGCCAGAAGCATTTTCTCTGTTTTTGCCTTGTAGAGAACTGAAAAATTGTTACTACTAACAGCATGACCTGTGAGTAGTACATGCTCGCAAATTGCTGATTTTTGTGCAGGAGCTGCACCCCTCTTTAATAGTTTTTGAGGGAGATGCTGATTTATTCTAGTTTCGAGCCTCTTTTTTGATCTGCCGATGTACTGAGCGTTGCAGGTACATTGAAATTTGTATACAGACAAAGGTGCTGACGTCACAGAGAGGCTATCTTTTTCATTCGTGCGCATCAGTTTTGTTGTGTTGAACACCACTCTCACCTGTATTGATGGAAACTGTGTGTTAGTCGCTCGAATTACTTTTCGTTTGAAGATTTCCGCTGGAAGATCACCTCCAAAGGGAACACTAAGCGTTACTCTCTGGGGAGATTTGTTTTCCTCCAAATTGGCCTCGATTTTGTTGCGTTGCCTCAAGTTGTATTCGATGAACCAGTCCGGATAGCCATTATTTCTCAACGCTTCGCGAAGCAAATTTAGCTCTACTTCAATGTTGTCCGGTGAACAAATCCTGCGTATTCGTGTGCCAAAATTTATTATTAGGTTCCTTTTGTACGCCCTTGGCACACTACTCATATAATGGATATATTGTCCAGTCAAGCTTGATTTCTTGTGGACTGACCTTGAGAGAGTACCTTCTTAATCTCTCGTTATTCCTACATCTAGGAAGGATAAATATCCGTCTTTTTCTTCTTCTATTGTAAACGTGATTGCCTGGTCTACCTTGTTTATGTGATGTAGCAGTGAATTTGTATCTTCATCCTTTTTAACGACCATGAAAAGAGAGGAAAATGGTGTCCCTCGATATAAAGTCACTCTTTACTAGCATTCCAGTAAATAAAACTATAAATATCCTATGTGAATATATACTTCTATTATGCACGTCCAACGTACAATTCGTATTCCAAGGAGTCTTCTACAGACAAATTGACGGCATAGGTATGGATAGTCCTCTTGGACCAGTATTGGCAGACATATACATGCACCATTTAGAAACAACTGGTTTAAAACCATTTATCAATGGAGCTCATTTTTACGTGCGCTACGTTGACGATACTTTCATGGTCGTTGAAAAGGATGAAGATACAAATTCACTGCTACATCACATAAACAAGGTAGACCAGACAATCAAGTTTACAATAGAAGAAGAAAAAGACGGATATGTATCCTTCCTAGATGTAGGAATGACGAGAGATGAAGAAGGTACTCTCTCAAGGTCAGTTCACAAGAGATCACGCTGGACTGGACAATATATCCATTATATGAGTAGTGTGCCAAGGGCGTACAAAAGAAATCTAATAATAAATTTGGGCACACGAATACGCAGGATTTGTTCATCGGACAACATTGAAGTAGAGCTAAATTTGCTTCGCGAAGCGTTGAGAAATAATAGCTATCCGGACTGATTCATCGAGGCAACGCAACAAAAGCGAGGCCAATTTGGAGGAAAACAAAACTCCCCAGAGAGTAACGCTTAGTGTTCCCTTTGGAGGTGATCTTCAAACGAAAAGTAAATTGAGCGACTAAAACACAGTTTCCATCAATACAGGTGAGAGTGGTGTTCAACACAACAAAACTGATGCGCACGAATGAAAAAGATAGCCTCTCTGTGACGTCAACACCTTTGTCTGTATACAAATTTCAATGTACCTGCAACGCTCAGTACATCGGCAGATCAAAAAAGAGGCTCGAAACTAGAATAAATCAGCATCTCCCCAAAAACTATTAAAGAGGGGTGCAGCTCCTGCACAAAAATCAGCAATTTGCGAGCATGTACTACTCACAGGTCATGCTGTTAGTAGTAACAATTTTTCAGTTCTCTACAAGGCAAAAGCAGAGAAAATGCTTCTGGCTTTTGAAGCTATTGCAATTAATAAGCTGAAGCCCTGCTTAAACGTGCAGAAAATAATTCAAAAAGAAATTAAATTGGACTGGAACAAAGACATAACTGACATGCCTTTAAAAATAGCCAACGCTTCGCAAAATACGACACATATATCAATTACGGACGCAATTACAATGAAAGCGATGACACACCAAATGACGTTACGCAAAAGGAGTGGTCTAAATTGCGCAAAAGTAGTGGTCTAAATTGCGAAAAACAAAGGCTAACATAACGAAGAGGAGATTGGTTACGACAAATGTACAGTGGGATTGGATGAACGAATATACTAACGAATCCAGAACAATGGCTGTAGATACTGGTAGAAATAAGATTTATTAATAAATGTTATTCCATGGAGTACGTTGTTTTGTTCTTACATTTTAAAAAATGGTGAAAATAGAAACGATCAATATATATATATATATAATTGGCAAATATTAACCTTTGTACCGAAGTTGTCATTGATTTTTTTGCTGATTGAAAACAAACGTGACATTGTTGATATTTGGCTTTTGAAAAAATAAACTTAGGGTTGGTTAGTTGGAACTTTATGTTTGAAGGTATGCCGTATAGTCTCCACTTAATAGAAAGGGCAAACCAAAAACATTAGTTAATATGCGTGTAGTATGGACAGGGTGGCTCATTGGTTCGAGCACCAAATTCTGAAGCAGTCGTGTCCAGGGCGCGTCCTGTCTGCAAGAAATCTCGGATGGCACATGATGAATTTCCAATAAGGAAGAAACCGGTCTACTGCATGAATTGCCTTTGAAACACTACACAATGCTTAGCTTATACTGACAAACGTACACATATAAAGGGTCTTATGATTATATCAAGATAGTAATGGTAACAGACCGAAATGTTCGAGAATTTGGGAGATAAGCTAAACCCAAAGGAGATATTTTTTCTGTCTTATGCATACATGTTTTTTTAATCAACCGAGCTGGTGACCTACTTTTGCATTCTGATGTATGCAGAATAATTAATCTAGGCAATTATATACATATCTTTGATATATGCCTGCTAATGATTTCGATTTCTAGATCACTATTGCTCGTTTCGGGCTTCAGGCTTCTGTTACTTTAAGTATACCAATCAGTGGAAAACGCGTCAAAAGTGAATTCACTGAAGAAGCCTGGTCCTCTCTCCTGTAGAGACTGGTTTTCGTGACGTACACTGATATCCTACCTTTATTTATGCATACGCGTGGAATACTGAATCAAGTATTTATTGCGCTTTAATGTTTTTTGTCGGCTTACTTTGCAGATTTTTGGAAGATCTCTGTCAACTGGAGACGTTAGGTTCGCTTGCACTTGTGTCAAAACTCTCCTTTGAGACAGATAATTCTGTGCGGTTAGAGCAGAATACTCACTCAATACGCAAACATATTAATAATAGCATTGGCTGCCTTGGCAATGAAAATAAACCAACTGAAGTTGCTGGACATCTCATGCAGCTTCATGGCCTCGATTTATTGCAACGCATCATGATGTGGGCTCAAGAACGAGAAAACGTTGGCTGTCGCTTCGCTCCAGTGGCGCGTTGCATTTTTGAGAGAGCGTGTAGACCATATTTGATGTAAGTTTAAGATGGCGACTTCTCGTTTTTGTATTTTGTCCTCTGTCATCTCCATAACAGCAGTTAGACAGCCCAGCAAAACGGCATCATATGAAAACTGATGCTTTACAGTCATCTAGCAATTAACATTTGTCGTGGCCACATGCTATCGGAAAAATATTATGTTTTAAACTGATAAAGCACAAAATATGTAGTTGTTTAGACTTTCGGTCATTGATTCACATGTTGTTAATAATATTTACCTTTATATTGAGTACTTCGCTGAGTTTGTTGATGTATTCTTTTATTGTTTTCACCCATAATATATCTAATAGTATTAAAGGGCTTAAGCTAATTCCATACATTTGAAATGCTTGCTTCGTTGTCAGGTATCTGATACCTATTCAATCGTACTTGCGATGTTATCACATATATTGCCGATATTAAATTGATTAAGTCATATTTCCTTGAGCATCATCATCATCATGTCCAGCCACACAAAAGTCAAGTAACTAATGTTTCACTGCCATATAACCATAAGGAGTGGAAAAAAAGTATATAAGTGAATTTAGACAAATTATTAGTAAGATTTACGAGAGAGTGAGGTAGAGAGAGAAGGAATACCTTGCAACTAGGAGTAAATTTATCAGGATAACTCACAGAAATGAGGCAAACTAAACCTCTCCACAACACCATTATGGCCAAGTTAGCATTCGGGCAAGGCGACATCATGGTTGCTTTCCTTGAGCACTAATTACGATTCTACTCTCCATTTGATCTATAGGTGTCTTACTTTGCCATATAACAGTACATCATTTCTGTTGAATATAAGGATAAGAGAGGCTGACAGAACTAATTCGTGAGAACTGGAATATACAGACAGTGACCTGTGTCATCTTAACTATTCTTTAAGTAGTCGAGTGAAAACGCTTTCACGTTTTTTCGGTTTTGTATTCGTAGGAGACTTTAATCTCTGTGTTTTTATGATTTTTTGAATAAAGCAGTTGTAAATTTTAGTCTGCATGGGCATGTGACAAGGCTGTTTTGGCACTGAGGAATAAATTTGCTCAGTTTTAAGCAGGTATTTTACAATTTACGACTAGGAATTTAGCTGTATAATGTGGTTATTTATTTTGTTCGCGAATAGTAATTAACGTTTACAATTCTGTCAAGTTATTTCGACATCCGCTAATTGATGTCGAAATATCTTGAAGAAACAAAACAACTGGAATCAAAACTGTAATTTAAAACGTAGATCAATTTAAAAAAATGACTGTCCTAGAAAGTAATCTTATTTTCGGAAATGACGACTATTTTTAATTTAGCTTTGCGAACAACAAAAGCTTGACTAAGAATTGTATAGTGTAGAAAAGGCAATTCATCCAGTAGACCGGTTTCGTCCTTATTGGGAACTCATCAAGTACTGGCCAGAATTTGCCGCGGACAGGATACGAACCTGGGCACGTCTGCTTCGGAATCTGGTGCTCTAACCACTGAGCTATCCTGCCGCACACTACACTACACACAATTTTCAGTTATATACTAACTAATGTAACTCGGTTAGTCAATTTTTCCTTTAGGTGGAGCTCATATGGCATCCATTTAGACCCAAAGTTCCAACTAACCATGCCCAATCTGTCATTACTGAACAGACACCACATTACATCGGGAAATGGTATTGAAATGAACATTTATATAATTAAACGAACATTGGTTGCGCGGGTGGTGATAACAATTATTATAATCAAGGTTGCGGTCTTGATATAAACACCTGACCCATTAATTACTTACATATGTCAGTATAAACTAAGAATTGTATAGTGTAGAAAAGGCAATTCATCCAGTAGACCGGTTTCGTCCTTATTGGGAACTCATCAAGTACTGGCCAGAATTTGCCGCGGACAGGATACGAACCTGGGCACGTCTGCTTCGGAATCTGGTGCTCTAACCACTGAGCTATCCTGCCGCACACTACACTACACACAATTTTCAGTTATATACTAACTAATGTAACTTGGTTAGTCAATTTTTCCTCTAGGTGGAGCTCATATGGCATCCATTTAGACCCAAAGTTCCAACTAACCATGCCCAATCTGTCATTACTGAACAGACACCACATTACATGGGGAAATGGTATTGAAATGAACATTTATATAATTAAACGAACATTGGTTGCGCGGGTGGTGATAACAATTATTATAATCAAGGTTGCGGTCTTGATATAAACACCTGACCCATTAATTACTTACATATGTCAGTATAAACTAAGAATTGTATAGTGTAGAAAAGGCAATTCATCCAGTAGACCGGTTTCGTCCTTATTGGGAACTCATCAAGTACTGGCCAGAATTTGCCGCGGACAGGATACGAACCTGGGCACGTCTGCTTCGGAATCTGGTGCTCTAACCACTGAGCTATCCTGCCGCACACTACACTACACACAATTTTCAGTTATATACTAACTAATGTAACTCGGTTAGTCAATTTTTCCTTTAGGTGGAGCTCATATGGCATCCATTTAGACCCAAAGTTCCAACTAACCATGCCCAATCTGTCATTACTGAACAGACACCACATTACATGGGGAAATGGTATTGAAATGAACATTTATATAATTAAACGAACATTGGTTGCGCGGGTGGTGATAACAATTATTATAATCAAGGTTGCGGTCTTGATATAAACACCTGACCCATTAATTACTTACATATGTCAGTATAAACTAAGAATTGTATAGTGTAGAAAAGGCAATTCATCCAGTAGACCGGTTTCGTCCTTATTGGGAACTCATCAAGTACTGGCCAGAATTTGCCGCGGACAGGATACGAACCTGGGCACGTCTGCTTCGGAATCTGGTGCTCTAACCACTGAGCTATCCTGCCGCACACTACACTACACACAATTTTCAGTTATATACTAACTAATGTAACTTGGTTAGTCAATTTTTCCTTTAGGTGGAGCTCATATGGCATCCATTTAGACCCAAAGTTCCAACTAACCATGCCCGCGGCAAATTCTGGCCAGTACTTGATGAGTTCCCAATAAGGACGAAACCGGTCTACTGGATGAATTGCCTTTTCTACACTATACAATTCTTAGTTTATACTGACATATGTAAGTAATTAATGGGTCAGGTGTTTATATCAAGACCGCAACCTTGATTATAATAATTGTTATCACCACCCGCGCAACCAATGTTCGTTTAATTATATAAATGTTCATTTCAATACCATTTCCCCATGTAATGTGGTGTCTGTTCAGTAATGACAGATTGGGCATGGTTAGTTGGAACTTTGGGTCTAAATGGATGCCATATGAGCTCCACCTAAAGGAAAAATTGACTAACCAAGTTACATTAGTTAGTATATAACTGAAAATTGTGTGTAGTGTAGTGTGCGGCAGGATAGCTCAGTGGTTAGAGCACCAGATTCCGAAGCAGACGTGCCCAGGTTCGTATCCTGTCCGCGGCAAATTCTGGCCAGTACTTGATGAGTTCCCAATAAGGACGAAACCGGTCTACTGGATGAATTGCCTTTTCTACACTATACAATTCTTAGTTTATACTGACATATGTAAGTAATTAATGGGTCAGGTGTTTATATCAAGACCGCAACCTTGATTATAATAATTGTTATCACCACCCGCGCAACCAATGTTCGTTTAATTATATAAATGTTCATTTCAATACCATTTCCCCATGTAATGTGGTGTCTGTTCAGTAATGACAGATTGGGCATGGTTAGTTGGAACTTTGGGTCTAAATGGATGCCATATGAGCTCCACCTAAAGGAAAAATTGACTAACCGAGTTACATTAGTTAGTATATAACTGAAAATTGTGTGTAGTGTAGTGTGCGGCAGGATAGCTCAGTGGTTAGAGCACCAGATTCCGAAGCAGACGTGCCCAGGTTCGTATCCTGTCCGCGGCAAATTCTGGCCAGTACTTGATGAGTTCCCAATAAGGACGAAACCGGTCTACTGGATGAATTGCCTTTTCTACACTATACAATTCTTAGTTTATACTGACATATGTAAGTAATTAATGGGTCAGGTGTTTATATCAAGACCGCAACCTTGATTATAATAATTGTTATCACCACCCGCGCAACCAATGTTCGTTTAATTATAATTTTGATTTTTAAGTTTAGATACAATCCGTGAAAGCGTAGCTTATTGGTCTTTTTAATCTGCAGTTTTTTATGATATTGATTAATCAAGCCATCTGAATGATGGCAAGTGTTTATAGATTATATTCCATCTAATAAATCATGGTTTTGTTCCTGCCGCAAATTTAATCGTTCGTCTTTCCTGCAAATATATGACGATTCTAAAAACACGATTAACCGTTTTTGAAAGTCAAACTTTTACTGTACTGTACTCGAAGATTAGATTATTTTTGCACATTGCTGGTACTTCTTTATATGGCATTGGAATTTCGCGTAAAATTAGTCATCGAGTGTATAATAAGTTTATGGAGATTCGCGAAACTCTATGACAAACTTCTTCTAGCTTGACCTTATTAATACCCGCAGAACTATAAGACGCCTTAAATTAGAACGGTATGAACGCTGATCTTGAATACACTGCAATCTTATTTATTAAACATAACGAAGCTGCGGGGCCCCTTGATCTGCTACCAACGTTATTTAAGGCTACATGTGGCACAATTTTTAGTATGGTGACTGCTTTATGAAATAAGAGGACAGTGCAAGTTGGTAAGGTGAGCTCACCTAGATTTCTATCTTAACAGAGGAAATCATAATATTTGCGATACTCATCGGGGTATGAGCTTGAATCCAATCGTATCTAGGTTATTTAACTTAATTGCCGTATCTCGTCTCAGCGCTTCACGTGAATAACATTATTGCGAATGATAAGCCGGATCCCGACCAGAAATAGGTCATATCGCAATCAAGCACTAGTTCTTAAATGTTGATGTTTTGCTGTACCCTGCTATTTGTCTAACAAGCGCTTCAATCTCTAAGCCATTGGGCGGAAAGTCAGTGATGTGTTTCCACTTTTCCACCAATACGATGAAACTGGCCTGAAATTTCTTGAATGATTGCGCACTACGATCGTCCCATTTAGCGTATCAATTGACTGTCATGCACGATCTAATCTTCGTTGACTGATTAGATCGTATCCCACTTCCAGTGGTTAGTATGAACGACGTTGAAGCCTACGGAGAAAGAGGAAGAATTTGCACCCAGTCACCACGAGGATGAACTCGATGCGTACTTGGAAAAAGGGGGTCAATCGGATCTTTGCGGAACTGATAGTGCAAAGCGACAACCAACGAAAGACAACCGTGCATATTCGAAATGTGGCCTAATGTGTTTCCAAGCAATCAACTATTTAATTCGAACACAATAAATACTAAGTTGCAATTCAGAGGAGCCAATGTCAGTACCACCTAATTAACTAGGTCTATTGAAAGCTGCCGAGTAGCCTACGAAAGCAACATCATCATCATCATCATCATGTCCAGCCAAACAAAAGTCAAGTGACTAATGTTTCACTGCCATATAACCATAAGGAGTGAAAAGAAAGTATATAAGTGAATTTAGACAAATTATTAGTGAGATTTACGAGAGAGAGAAAGGTAGAGAGAGAAGGAATACCTTGCTACTATGAGTAAATTTATCAGGATAACTCACAGAAATAGGGCAAACTAAACCGCTCCACAACACCATTATGGCCAAGTTAGCATTCGGGCAAGGCGACATCAGCAATACAGCTTCCTTGCGGATTTCACTGTATTACGTCATAAATAAACCAAACCTCGCAGCTAACTTTGCCATACCAAGAAAAGGAAGTTACGAAGATGATTTTACTAGACATCTGCAACCCCATCCCGGCAGACGAGTGGGTCCTATACTACCAAATTTTGATGTAAGTGACTTTAATTGTTTCTGCCCTGTCAAAATCTGCCCACCTTGTTTCTTAAGCCAATGTAGTGCTGGGTGAGAGAACAGAGCTCTATTGGGCAATCGAAATGAGGGCATACGCAAAACGAGACCGAGCCAACGAAGTTGATGGAGCCTTATTTGTTTTTCTAACGACGAGCACTTATTGTCAGATCCAAAAATACGTCTACGGATGTCAACGTTAGTTATTTGAAAGCAACAATAGTGGACAACTGATACCATTGGTTAACGCTTGATGTTACTAGTTGAATGCTGTATTATTGATCTCTGATAAGGTAATTTTAATATTGTAAACAGTAAAGATGGAGGAAGGCAACGTGGAATGTAAAACATTATTCAAGTTAACGCTATGAATCTATGTTAGATCGGAATTTAAAAAACTGCAGACAATTCACAGACTATTTTTTTTTAATTTAAAATGCCCAATGAATGATAATGAATGCATTTTAGATGGCTCAATTAAGCTTGATTATTTTTCGATTCCTCGGGGAGCTATAAGTATGTATTTTGCATTTATCTACTCTTCATGTTGCCTAGCTAGTTGAAGAACTTTCAAATTTAGAACCGTTAAATTTTAAATTCTATTAATAACTGCTGTCCCCGTCGATTGCTAGATTGCCAATTAAATTCTACGATGTGAGCAAAGCAAATGACTCGTGGTTCAAACATATCCTATATACGTCACCTTCTAAACAAGGTTAAATAAACCGTGACCTTCAATACACAAGATGGCGTGTTTTTAGCTTATTTTTTGGTCAAAACAAATTATACATCAAAGATAGCGTATGTGACCACTGATAATTTCGACTAGTGGTCAAAATGTGCGCCCATCAACTGTTTTTTTAATTTTTCGGGCCTTACTGGTATTTGTGATTGCTAAAACCGAATTTCCCAATAGAGATGAAATCGTGGTTTCAATATTTGGTTCTTTACTTGACGACGAATTTATTTGCCTGAATAGTGTTTTAAATAAAAAGGCTTGCTGTTTTTCCGTTCTTTTTTAAAGGTTTTCCTGTTGTGATTAACGACTTCTTTTGAACCAAAAAATATTCTTTATTTAGCCGATGCATCCTTTCTGTCTACCTTCTATACTGGAGTTCATCTTGCTGCACCTGTCTTTGGAGTTCTTCTTTTTAACCAATTCTACGGCCACCCAATTGTTCATGATAGAGGGCAATTTGCAGTTGAGTTAGATGACTTCATTAAGGCTACCATTTTTAAAGGAAATGTATATTTAAATAGATCGACAAAATCTTGCAATTCAATAATTTTTATTAGTAGCAAACTTATTGAATATTCACTGTATGCGCGGTGGTAATTAAAAATATCTAAATCAAGTTATATGCTGTTTGTTGAGGAGAAACTATGTAATAGGTTTGGCGAACCTAGTAACAAATTAATTCAAACATGACCATAAGGATAACCTAAAGTCGGCATGAACGAAAACTATGATCTCGTGTTCACATGAGTTTAGTACTTACTAGCGATTTACAATTAAAATAGGGTATTGCGCCCTATTTTCACTCTATATTTAGGTTAAGAATGTGGGACTAATAAATCCAAATCAAATGTTCAAGATTGAGATAACAACTAGTTTCATTTTATTCATCCAATCGCTAAACATAGAATTACTACTCAATACCCGATATTTTGACCTACCGTGATCATCATCAGAGCATGGTGGCAAGTTGGCCTACGAAGATCAAACCCCTATACATTTATAACTTTATTGAAACAAGATCACCTCAAATATATGCTAGTAAACTCGAACATCCATCTTTCCAGCAAAAATATGAAGCTTTTATAAAGTCGATGTTAATTTGTCTTTATAGTAACTATTCAAAAATATTTTGTAAGAAGATCAAATCCGTTATTCACTATTCAGGTACCAATGTATGTGGCATATTAGTCTCCTGTACAATTATATATTGGGTCTCGAAAAAGTCTGGAGATTTGCGAAACTATGCGCAAAATTTGTGCTAGCTCGTTTCATATTTATACTCCTAGTGCCTTAAGACATCGAGTTAAGCACTGTATAAGAGTTTATCTTGAAAAAAATAACCAGAGAGTCAGTAAAGATGAAAGAACCATTCGCATTGGGTGGTAGCCGATGTTTGTTCCAATCTATTTGCCTGATAAAATGAAATATGAATCGAGCACTTTAAAAAGTAATTTTCTTCGTTAGGGACCTACGCTACATGGTATCGAATCGTTAATGGCGATCTTGTTGCAAATTTTTTGTGGAATCATCTTAGCTTTATTTTTAAATTGGGCATAGTTGACAGCGAGGTTTGGTCGTGCTCATAATGCAATTTAATGAAAACCACATTTAATCTTTATTGCCGATGTGGCTTTTCCTTAATGTTTACGTGGACTATATGTTATTGTGCAGAGGTTACCTGAGTAAGTAGCTCATAGATCACTCATCTTAAGCATTTCTGTTTTACATTTTATTTTATTCATTATTAATTATTTGAAGAAAAATATTATTTGTTTTATTTAATTTTTATTTCCATATCGGATATGTGGCAGTAAGTATTGGCTATTAAAGTCTGTTATATCGTTCTCTGTGATGATGATGATGATGATGAGCTCGTTGTTGTTGATGATGATGATGGTTTGGTGATAGTAATAATAATAACTAATTGGGGAATATATTAAAATTAAATTCATTAGATGTGCCGTGACTGTAGTGTCTGTAGAAAAATATTTAGGCACAATTTTTAATGAACAATTATATATTGGCGGAAAACGTGGCTTAGATGGGGCAGAAGTAATAATAACATCCTGTGTACTATATGATGAGCTGATGTGTTAGACCTAGGACAGTTTTCTGTAATTTTTTCTAACTTTTATCACAATTACAATATTTACTTGATTTTTACTTCTATCTATAATGGAATTAATTTATACTGAACTCTTATCCTTTCAATTTCTTCTTATTTTAAAATTATCTGCCCTATCTCGTGTGGAGAAACCTAGGGAGTTGTTTATATCAGAATCGCCCTATGAACTATTTCTTGCTTCTAGTCTCTTTCTATCTCGCTTTCTTTCTTTTTCTAGGTAACTTTCAACCATACGATTTGGACATAACTTACCACGGCGAGCTTATTTTGTTTTCAGATTTACTTAAGCCCAATTTCATTGATCCTACCATGGCATATTGAAATTTAATTTTTTCTATTCTTTTCTCACTTTCCTACTCATTTCTCGTATAAACTATTGCGCTAAATATGTGATTACAAAAAACTAAAAAAAGTTTTGCGAAATCGCATTAATCGAAATTACCTGAGCTGCGCTTTGATTAACGCAGTTAATCTTTTTCCATTAGTTTTCTTTCTTTACCAAAATATTTCGGCAGTTTTCTTCAGTTGGTCCATCTTCATTAGTTTTAAAAAACCAAACTAATGAAGCAAGCGAGGCTATAATATTTATACTTCAGACTGATCTTTTACTAGATAGTCACTTGTCACATGTGTGTATGTGCATTTCCGTAACTGTTATGTTCCTCTAAGTGAGACTAGAGTGGCTGAATAAGAATTAATCATTTATATATTCCCTAACCAAAAAGAAAAGATTTCACCCTTGGAAACATCAGGAGTATATGAAATCCCTTGCACTGATTGTAGTCTCCTGTATGTTGGTGAGACAATGCGTCCTGTCCAGTTAAGCTGAGTTGAACATGAAACTGCATGAAAGTATGGACATATTGCTAAATCTGATCTTGCTCGGCTTGGAGTGGAGACTGGACACATTATTGACTGGGATGGTTGCAAACGCGTAGTAATATGTAGCCGTAATAGGATGACGAGATTGATTGGGGAATCTATCGAAACTAAATCTAGAGATAATATTATGAATGAAACAGCTGTTAAAAAATCGTTAGGTTCGATTGAGAATACTGAATTAGCTAATAGCAGGAAAAGACGATTACATTAATTGTAAACTGATGCTAACTCCAGCAAAAGATTCAGAACATCGGATTAAGATTGACTTATGAGTGGGCCTATTATTCAATTAGTGGATAATCAATGATTGGAAATATAGTCTTCCTAAATTTAACCTCTAACTAATCGTTTGATGTTAAAACTCGTGATTTGAACGCTTATTTTTGTGTCTTGCAACCCCACCCTACCTATTGAGATCAATTCTAAAAATACAGCATTTAAACTTTTAGAATTAATAATTAGTCTGACGCGTGCAAAGGGTAAATTAATGTCTATTGACTTAAGATTCATTTAGATGTACGTCATCATCATCATCATTTCCAGCCACA